>JAUTXW010005269.1:132500-135060 GCA_030620095.1 Kuschelorhynchus macadamiae | reverse complement strand
GTTTGATAAATTCGGTTATCCGGTTGACGTCGCTCGGGAAATGTATTAAAATATAATTCACTAGCTGCTTCAGGAACTTCGTTAGATAATATGTAACATTTTAACATATCATACTTTTCATAATTCTCAAACATATTTTGTCAGCAACTTAACACAACTTTATAAAGATAACACCAAAACGCAATAATTACACCAGACTACAGTAATCTGACAGCAATATATTCAAAATATTGAACGCGCGTCATTATTCCAAGGCCTACTTCGATGTAAACCAAAAACACCTAATATTTTCGTTATTTTTGAAAATAAGTACCTACAACTTTATATCACTGAAAAGGGCTAAACGCGAGCATTTTTTATAATTTATAGCCAACTATGATTTCCATTTGAAAAAAAAAAGTTTTGCCTATTTATGATAAAACGGACAACTATAGAAAAAAATCTGAGTACGCCACTGGATTGCACATAAAAAAGTGCCTTTAGAATGTCTTTGCAGAATGTTAATATTCCGCAAAATAAAAAAGTTATGGACAATTTTCAAAATGGCCGAAAATTGAAAACGCCCTATATCTCAGTTGGCAGTGAAAATATCGGCAGGCGGTTTTTGCCATTAAACATTTCTCAGAAATCGAGCCCATGACACCTAAGTCAGTTTTGCTCTATCTAGTCAGGAAATAGGTTTTCTCTGTTAAAACAGACCAATTTCGACCACCCGGTACAAGGTTGGCTTACTTAAACCTTAGAAAATCTAAAATTGCCTGAAGAGAAAACTAACCATAAGTTTAGTTTTAGAGCAAAATGCCATAAGAGAATTATTATTAGTATTCCGAGATGTGATAACATACTAAATTTCTTAAAGAAAGTCGAAAGTACTTTTTTGATAGTAGAAAATGTAATGGTTTGCCCTTATGCTAATTACTAAAAAACTGAGTAGGCTGAAAAAAAATGAACCTGTGCTGTTGTTACGGAAACATAATCTTGCGTTGTACTGACAGTAGATAATTGAAGCGTTTGGATATTTTATTACATTGAATATGTTTCTGCTATTTTCATCATGGTAGTTAAATTCACAAAACAGGAAAAAATTGAATTTGTGTTAGTTGTTGGAGATCATCATAAAACATGTCGCGAAGCGGCTGAAATTTTTAATAATAGAGATCCAGATAAACAAGTAAGCTATGTTACTGTTGCAAATGTCAGGGCCAAGTTTAAATCCACTGCGTCTGTTCATAATACGTTTAAAAGTAAACATCAAGCCTACTACAGAAGAAAATCAAATGTAAGTTTTGCAAGCGGTCATTGAAAATCCTAAAGTCTCGGTGAGGAAAATATCAAAATCAGTTCTGGGTAACGTAACAAAGTCAACAGTCAGTACGATTGTACTGCTATCCTTGCAAACCTAGATATATCCATACATTTTTACCTAGACATTTTGAAGTTCGTTTCCTGATCAGTGCATGGTTCCAAAGAGAAGCTGAAGATGACTCTTTCTTCGCCAGAAAAATATTATTTACCGATGAGGCGATCCTAATTTTCTCATAGAGTGTCGCAATCAATACTCATTTAAAACAAATGTTTGGTGCGGTATTTTGGATACCCAAATAGTAGGGACGTATTTCTTTCGCGAAAATTTGACAAACCAAACTTACTTGAATTTTTTAAATACTCAATTGTTTGAATTTGGTGAAGAATTGCTATTAAATATCAGGCGTTCACTTTCGTACCATCACGACAGAGTACCATGTCAAAGTACACATATAGTTTCCAATTTTTTACAAAGGACTTTTTCAAATCGCTGGATAGGAAGGTATTCTGCAATCCCGTGGCCAGCCAGGTCTCCTGACCTAACCCCGTTGGACTTTTTCCTTTGGGGACTGTTAAAAGAAAAAGTTTATCTTCACAGGCCAATCTAAAACAACGTCGATCACCTGGAAACAGTCATCAGGCAGTGTGTACAAGAAATTACGCCAGCTATGGTAAGAGCGGCAATAGTTCAGTAGAAGAACCATAATTTATATGGAACGGGATGACGCTCACGTAGGAGCATAATTTGTTCATTGTTTATTCTTAGTTGATTTTTTTAAACGATATTGTTAAATGAAACTTTTTGTATACCCCGTACATTGAATTTCTTTATGAAATTTAGTATTTTATCACACCTCGGAATACTCGGAATAATAATTTTATGACATTTTGCTCTAAAACTAAGCTTATGGGTAGTTTTCTCTTCAGGCAATTTTAGATTTTCTAAGTTTTTGGCAACCCTGTACAATATTTTTTAAGTTTTATCCGTTTATTCCAATTATATTTTCGGACGAAGCAGAACTTTTTATGAGCAGTAACTTTTTTCATGAAATGAAAAATAAAAAAGTTTTCCATTTGTTAAGAACTTTTCAGGACACCCTGTACATATATATATATATATATATATATATATATATATATATATATACATATATATATATATATATATATATATATATATATATATATATATATATATATATATATATATATATATATATATATATATATATATATATATATATATATATATATA
>JAUTXW010005269.1:0-130000 GCA_030620095.1 Kuschelorhynchus macadamiae | reverse complement strand
AAAAAATGCAGGATATTCTACAAGACGATTGTTATAAGCCCGTTCCAAGGGACGCGACTACCTACATAGAAAAAACAACTGAAAATAAAATAAAAAGTTCACCAATAAACCCCGAAATACAACACAAAATCATACCACGTGAAAAGTGGAGCAGATGTTCTATTGTTAGTGCTGTTCGCCGCTATAAAAACTGGAAAAATATCTGGCTGAAATTATGCAACCAATTGTCGAAAAAGCTGAGTAATTTGTACAAACTCTAACTCTCTACTAACTAAACTTTAAAGAGCGAAAACTATCTTCATTGTTTGCAAAATCATCTGCCTAATCTCTTAGAAGAAGTACCATTAAATATCAGGCAAAACATGCGACTTTTGCAAGATGGGACACCTCATTTCAGAAGGGAAGTGCGAGATTTCTTAGATGCTACTTTCCGTAATAGATGGATTGGTCGAAATGGGCCAGATGCGTGGCCTCCTCGATCACCAGACCTCACTCCATTTCTTTTTAATAGGTTACATGAAGAGTTTAGTTTTCAAAACGCCGGTAAACACATGGGAGGAAATGATTGGGAGCATAGCAGGGGCGTGCGGTGAAATTTTAAGAAAGGGAAGCAATTTTTAGAAACTTACCTATTTATAATGTAATTCGATTCTTCGATCATTTTTTGCAAGTTCGTCAATGACGTCATCATAAAAACGTCGATGCTCCGACATATTTTGGAGAAGTTGATTTTCAATGGACAACAGCGATGTATGCGAAAGTCTCTCCTGCCCCGTTGAATTTCTCACGAAATGTTTTATACGTTTCGTACGTTACGTTATCGTAGGGGTCGGAGTCAAGGCCGCATTTACTATGGGCTTGATAATTAAGATAATATTTTAGCATTTTTAATATAAACTCAATTAATGGTTTCCTATTTCAAAAATTAAATTTTAGAAGACGTTTTTTGTAATTTTGTTTGGGGAAGCACTGCTTCCCTTGCTTCCATGGACTGCAGCACGCCCCTGCTTTTGTACTACTTGGCCATTGCCTGTAATGTTTCTATGTGTTAAATAAATAAATATCAGGCAAAACATGCGACTTTTGCAAGATGGGACACCTCATTTCAGAAGGGAAATGCGAGATTTCTTAGAAGCTCCTTTCCGTAATAGATGGATTGGTCGAAATGGGCCAGTTGCGTGGCAACCTCGATCACCAGACCTCACTCCATGTGATTTCTTTTTAAGGGGTTAAATGAAGAGTTTAGTTTTTAAAACACCGGTAAACTGCAGCAGCAATAAGAAGGAAACCAATGCCAACTTCGAACATATTATTTAACTTCGACTCTAGATATTGCAGTTTTCTTCCTAACAGAAATGTGTAAGAATTTCGCTCAATTTTAAGTTAATTAAAAAAAGTTATTTGAAAAGGTTGTTTTTTTTTGGGAAGTTTTTACAGACTACATACAAAATATATCGGATTCTAGAGAATTCGTCATGCATTAAAAGGTCAAGGGACCAAATTTGCTCCAAAGTAAGTGAGTTTATCGAAAATAATGTTAATTATAAGAAAAAGCAGTGGCCTATTATTTATTTCTTCAAAAATATTCATTCCAAATCCCGTTTGGACGCCACTGGCAGAAATTAAAAAAATCTTTTGCATCAGAAAATGTCATTTGATAGTAGAAAAGAGTATACCAAATTTCAAAGAAATATCTAGAGTGGTATGAAAGTTATACATTTTTTCTTACAATTTTAACACCCTTTATATCGGAAAAGCATTTTAGAACGTAATTTTATTTGAAAAATTTGCATATTTTCTCGAGTTTTAGATATAGATGATAGATGGTTATTAATCTGTGCTGCTACTTTAATTAATACTTGCGTCACAACTACTTGAAATACATCGGATATCCTCGTCGCCAATTGTAAAACCACTGCCGAATATTGAATATAACACAACTAACACAACTAAATATTTCATTTTGTTTTTATTCTAGTTACACATTTCTTTATTATTAGAGTTTGCTTTGGTTCAATCTATGACTAACAACGTATAACGTATTATTATTATCAAAACATCGAACAATTTATCAATATCAATCACTAACTGTGACTCCTAGATAAGATATAAGAACAATACTAAAACTGAATTCGATATGATAGTTTAATCCCTTATTTGATTTTTAATCCATTTTGCCACCTTATCTAAAATAAGGTTTAGATAGTGGTATTTAAAAATCGCCAAATTTTTTTTATGGAACTTCTCTCGTCCTGTCACTTCCGGTTTAACTGGAAGTTGGTATCAACTTGCTTATTTTAAATGAAACATCCTGTATTTTATGATATTTTTGGATTCTACGGAGAATTTTAATGCTATTTTATGTAGCATGTCCTATACCTAGGTTCAAGCGTTCTTAAGATATTTGACCTTGAACCGAAAATGAGCCTTCGAGGTACCAAATTTTAAAATCTCATATTTTTGTAAGTTTTGAAGATATAATCTTCATATTTTGCAGACGATCGGTAAATAATCTTAGGTTTCTATTTTTTTATAGAATTTGTCTATTTTTATACAGTGTGTCCTAAATTCAGCGGCAAACATTCACATTTTCAAAGCCGATAAACTCCGTTTTTTTAAATGGGACACCCTATAACTTTATGCACTATCAAATGTAGAATTTCATTTTGTATCGAACTGTATTAAGGTTCCCTATACGTATTCGTAACCATTTTCGAAATAGTTGTGTTTTATAAAAATATCGTATGTATTTGCTTAAATGTTTACATGTTCCAATGGTGAGCCATGGAAAAACAATCGAGAACCAATATCCAATATGACAGATAATTAGTATGCGTTATATATCGAAAGCTGTCAGTGATAAACTAAATCTTCTAAATCGAAATGGAAGAATAATCAAACGCTGATATTCTCAATCTGTTTTATATTCATGGAGAATGTTATAAAATTTTGGAGAGAACGTTTCGTGTGTTTAATGAACGCCACCCTGATTTGCCGCCAATGAACAAGTCAAAATTCAAGAGGATTGAAACGAACTTTTTTCGTTTTGGCAGGGTTAAAGTTACAAAAAATGTTCCGAAACCAGTGACAAATGCCGAGGATAACGTAATAAACACATTAGCTTATTTCCACGCAAACCCGCAAAGTTCTATACCGTCTGCAGAAAACGATTTGGGAATTTCTTCTTCATCTGTCCAAAGAATCTTGAGCGAACATCATATGCACCCTTATTCCTTCCAAAACGTGCAAGCCTTGAGACCTGGTGATGACGTCCGACGAGTAGAATTTTGCGAATTCATGTTTTTGAAAATTCAAGAGGACCCTCAATTCCTTTCAAAAATATTTTGGACCGATGAAGTGAAATTTTCTAGAGAAGGAATAACAAATTTCTGGGCAGCAGAAAATCCGCACGCTTTACGCGAAACGCGTTCTCAAGAGAGGTTTAGCTTCAATGTTTTCGGTATAGTATTAAACGATCAGGTGCGGTACTGTATTTATGAAGACAATTTAAACAGTGATAAGTATTTGGAAATTCTGCGAGGGACGGTTTCTGAATTTATAGAAGAAATTCCTATTGGTGAGCTGCAAAATTATTGGTATCAATTAGATGGGACACCAGCACATAATTCCGCTGCAGTTTATCTCCAATTATCTCGAATTTTTGAAGATCGCTGGATTGGTCCCAATTGGAGATTGGCCACCGCGATCGCCTGATTTAACACCCCTAGACTTTTATTTATGGGGATTTATCAAAGGTAAAGTCTATGCTTCCCCAGCAAATAACCAACAAGATTTACTGGACAGAATACGAACAGCTTTTGCCGAATTAGAAAACGGACAAATTCAACGGGCCACAGCAACTGTACAAAGAAGAATTGAAATGTGTCTTCAAATGAACGGACAGCATGCAAAACATTTGTTATAATTCAATTTTATTATTTTATTTATTTATTGTTGATTGTTAGATTGCTATAATTTTTAAGTTCACTAAAACAAGTTTAGAACAGTCTCGAACTTAGTAGATATGGTTAAAAATAATGTAAACAATTTATTACATTTTTTATAACTTTAACTTTTCCGAAAATTTCGTTTCAATCCTCTTCAATTTTCTCTTGTTCATTGGCGATAAATGAGGATGTTTTTCGTTAAAAACATGGTACATTCTCTCCAATAACATTCTCCGCGAATATAAAATAAATTGAGAATATCAGCTTTTGAGTGTTATTTTATTTTAATTTAAAAGTTTCAAATCAGCTGTCATGTTGAATAGAAAAGCACAACAATTGTTTATCCATGGCTTACTACGGGAAGGTGTAAGCATTTAGCAAATACATATGATAGTTTAATTGTTTAATAAAAACCTGATTATTTCGAAAATGGTTACGAATAGGTACAGGAAACCTTAATACAGTTCGATAGAAAATTAAATTCTACATTTGATAGTGCATAAAGTTATAGGGTGTCCCATTTAAAAAAACGGACTTTAGCGGCTTTGAAAATGTGAATGTTTGCCGCTGAATTTAGGACACCCTGTATAAAAAGACAAATTCAATAGAAAAAATAGAAACCTAAGATTATTTACCGATCGTCTGCAAAATATCAAGATTATATCTTCAAAACTTACAAAAATATGAGATTTTAAAATTTGGTACCCCGAAGGCTCATTTTTGGTTTAAGGTCAAATATTTTAAACCGGAAGTGACAGGAAGTTGAAAATATTTCGAAAAAGAAGTACCCCTTGACCTTACCTTAATCCCAAAATTTGAAATTTTTATCTAAATGGCATCATCAAAAACTTTTAATGAATGGGTTGCGTGAATAACCCCGTATAATGTTTCTTTAAATATTTTTATTTAAAGATTTTTTTAATTTATTTAAAAAATGTGCATGTATATGTATGGACATTTCGCGAAAAATTTTTGGGTCTCAGGTCGTGTTCAAAGTTCGTTTCTATACTAATTCGATGCTCTAGAAACCAGTTCGTAGAACGAACCGTATAATTTTTATAGCCCTCGGAAAATCGGGAAAATCGCGACTTTATGCACGCCTTTGGAAAATCGTCGATATCTCGCGAACCATTAGTCCTAGGAAACCGCTCGAGGCAGATTCTGAATCTTCGGAAAAACCTCTATCAGATATACAGAAGTTCGCGGGAGACTAGCTTTTTTTGGTTTTTTCTTGCGACGCGAAAATTACCTAGCGTTTTTTGACAAAATGATGAATGCGTCGCTTACATCGAACCAGAAAAAAATTCATATTTCGAAAACTAAATGAGATAGAGGGGTGCAGTTTTCACTGTTTTATTAAGAAATGACAATTTTAAAACATATTCAACCGGTGTCTTGCTAACTTAACAAAAAATCAAAAAAAAAAATTTCAAAGTGAAAATTTAATCATATATCCGAAAATATCGATCCCAGGTCACAATGGTTGGTTTTAATGCATTTATTAGCTCAAAATACATATAGAAACGTACTTTTTCCACGCATTTTCCAAAAAAAAATTTATATGTATGGAAATTTCGCGAAAAATTTTTGGCTTTCAGATTGTGTTCAAACTTCGTTTCTTTACTAATTCGATACTCTAGAAATCGAAAAAAACGTCCATTCGTTCGTAGGACGAACCGTGGAATTTTTATAGGCCTCGGAAAGTAGGGAAAATCGCGATTTTATGCACGCCTTCGGAAAATCGTCGATATCTCGCGAACCGTTAGTCCTAAAAAACTGCTCGAAGCAAATTCTGAATCTACTGAAAATTCTCTATCAGATATACAGAAGTTCGCGGGAGACTAGTTTTTTTTTGTTTTTTTTTGCGACGCGAAAATTACCTAGCGTTTTTTTGACAAAATGGTGGACGCGTCGCTTACATCGATCCGGAAAAAAATTCATATTTCGAAAACTAAATGAGATAGAGGGGTGCGGTTTACACTGTTTTATTAGGAAATCATCATTTTAAAACATATTCAACCGGTGTCTTGCTAACTTAACAAAAAATCCAAAAAAAATTTCAAAGTAAAAATTTAATCATATATAGTCAAAAGCAGTGTTATCGTGCGGGTCATACGACAAACTTTTTAAGGTTGTTTTTCTTTTACGGTCTTTAGTTTTACGTGTAATCATATTCTCCGCATAAAATCCGGAAGATAATTAGATAAACCTATGATATTTTCATATGAAAAGAGAGGATAAACATATAAATACCAGCAGTTGCAAAAATCTTTGAGCCATGTCACTTCAAAGTCAGATTGACAAGTCAGTGACAAAATGAGTAATAGAAAACAATTTTCGGGTTTTTTGCAGCCACAAGCTAAAAAAATGGTATTAAATCTAATAAAATATTACGAAAATGAAAATTCACCGGCCAATATCCAGCAGACACTAGCAAAAGCTCTGGGAATCGGTATAAGGACTGTGCAGAAAATTGTGCATAAAAAGAATCATAATTTACTACCGAAGAAGATTAAGAAATGTACACGAAAAAGGCCAAAGACAGAAGACTTAAGTGACAATGTAAAAATGGAGGTTCGATTTATACACATCAAAAATTAACATAGCCCTTCAAATTTTAAAATAAGCTTTAAAAAATCCAGGCATATTGGAAACTGGACTAAAATCGTTGTCAAAATTAATAAAAATGTTGGGTTTTCGATATAAAAAGGACTGTAATCGAAGATTTTTATGCGAGTTGCCACATACAGTAAGTCAGCGTATCCAGTTTTTAAAGAAATACAGGGAAAATGTTAATTCAAAATTTAGAAAAGTCGGATTTTTAGACGAAACTTAGATATTTTCTAATGGAAGTGGTTCCAAATCTTGGCAGGACGAGTCTGTAAAAAGTGTCAAGAGAAAAAAAGGATGTGGGACGGGAAAACGTTTCATCATTTTGAATGCAGGTTCTTCAACAGGATTTCTCCCAGGTGCAAGTTTACTGCTTTCTTCAACATCCAAAAGTATGGACTACCATGATAATATGAACTGTCAACTGTTTGAAAAGTGGTTAGAAGAACAACTGATTGCAAATTTAGATGCTCCATCTTTAATCATTCTGGACAATGCATCTTATCATTCAAGAATCTTAAATAAACAACCTACTTCACCCTGGAAGAAAAGTGATATTTATGACTGGCTAATAAAACAAAAACAAAATCCTTTACCCAATATGCTAAAACTAGAACTTCTTTTAATGGCAAAATCTATTAAAAAACCAACAATATATGCATTTAGATGAAATATTACGGGAAAATGGACATGAGGTTTTACGACTGCCGCCATACCATTGCCAGTTTAACGCAACAGAATTAATATGGGCTGGGGCAAAATTATATTACGAAAAACACGTGAACGATGGTCTTACATCAGATGAAGTGCAAATCGTTTGGCAAGGTTCATTAAATTATATTACGCCGGAGTACTGGAAGAAATCTTTAGAACATACGTAGAAATTAATATGGGATTGGTGGAATCGAGAACGAGTTCTAGATGTCGAAATAGCACCAATGATCATTGCGTCATTTGGGGACGACTCAGAATATGAGGACTTTTTAAGTGATGATGATATTTTTTAGTCTATAATATTAAAAAGTTTCTGAAGGATTATATTAGTTTTTGACGTGTATAAATCATAAATTGCATTATGAATATCTATTTTTGTATTGTAACTTAAGTCTTTTGCCTTTGGATTTTTTCGTGTACATTTCTTAATCTTCTTCGGGAGTAAATTATGCTTTTTTTTATGCACAAGTTTCTGTACATTCCTTATACCGATTCTCATAGCTTTTGCCACTGGCTCCTGGATATTAGCCAGTGAATTTTAATTTAAAATTTTTTTTATTAGATTTGACACCATTTTTTGCTTACTTTTTTTAGTACGTTTGTAATTTTGTAGGCAATAAATAAATAACTATAAAATACTTGTTCCAATTTTAAAGCGTGTTTAAAAAGTTAATTTTTTTATTAATTATAAGAAAAAATCGGTAAAATCGCGACTTTATGCACGCCTTCGGAAAAAATTCGTTATCTCGGGAACCGTTAGTCCTAGAAAACCGCTCGAGGCAAATTCTGAATCTACTGAAAATTCCCTATCAGATATACATACGTTCGCGGGAAACTAGCTTTTTTGGTATTTTTTTGCGACGCGAAAATTACCTAGCGTTTTTTTTTTTTGAAAAAATGGTGGACGCGCCGCTCCCATCGAGTCGGAAAAAATTCATATCTGGAAAACTAAATGAGATAGAGGGGTGGTGTTTGCACTGTTTTATTAAGAAATTATCATTTTAAAACATATTCAAACGGTGTCTTGCTAACTTAACAAAAAAAAATTTCAAAGCGAAAATGTAGTCATATATCCGAAAATATTGATCCCAGGTCGCAATTGATGGTTTTAATGCATTTATTAGCTCAAAATACATATAGAAACAAGTTTATATATAATTTTTGTTAAACGTTCAGTAAGAGTTCATTGGTGGAATATTCGGCTTTGGGTATGGCGCATATGTGTTCGAGACTCCGTTCAGGCGGATAATCAACGGCTAATCGCACCACGCGAATGTACAAGTATCATCACTTTAAAGAACTTCAAGACCGTGCTTTTGAACGACGAGTAAACTTTTGTAGAATCATAAATGGAGCAATGCCCAAAATAATACCATAACATGCATTATTATTCAAGAGTTAATCCATTTTGCGTCCAGGAACTTCAAAACCAAAACCACTGGTGTGGAATAATAAATTTTCGAATTATTTGTCCATTTTTGTCCCGCCCGGGCTTAAATATCTAAATTTTTTGCAAAACAAATTACCCCAACTTCTTGAAGAAATTCGGGAATTTTTAAATGACCCACAAAAATCGATCGGTAGGAATAGATTCATTCAGCGGCCCTCTCGATCATCTGACTTAACACCTTTAGACTTTTTTGTTGGGGTTGGGCAACATTAAAGATCTCCCTACAATAGCTCTATGGAAAATATGATACGAGCTGACTGCAGAACAACAACGCACGTTATGCTAAGGGTAGTGAAGGAAAACATAGTAAAACGACTAAACATGTGTGTGTTTGTGTATTTTTGAATATTTATTGCGTCAAAATAATTAAACATTAAATGAGTTTAACTACATTAAAATTATTATTATTTGTTTGTTTTTACAACAGCCTAAGTTGATTAAAAACAAGGGTAAATATTGAAAAAAAAATTGCAAAATCTATCAGAAAATATAATATACAGGGTTTGCCATTAAATAAAGACTGTATTTTTAAACTTAAAGTAGAATAGAAAAATGTATACATTTATTTTGAACACACTTTAAAGCAAAACGGATACCACGATTTTAAAATTAGGCCAGTTCAACAATTAAATGACGAACGAAAAAGAAGATATTAATTTGTTGAGATTATAAGAGCAAGTCTTAATCAAGATCTAGATTATTTCAATACAATTTTATGGATCATTTTCAGGGTTTATTTTTGTAGTTAGAAAAAAATAATAAATACAAAAGTTTTATGGATTTCAGGGAACTTCCTAGAAAAAAAAATTTGACCATAAAATGTGGGTCAAAAACTAGTACCATACCAAATTTTGGTTTTTTTAAATGAAATACCCTGTATATTTTGGATTTTTTAGATTCTAGTTATTATTTCCTTTCCAAAAATGTGTGATATGTATATACTTGGACTATTAGACTATTCGACTTCAAAATTCCCCCTTAACTGATATTCAACATATAATATCCTAGTTAATGTGGGTGAAATCGTGCCTACGGTGTCTTGATAATAATGTAAAAAATGATTAATATAATTTTAAACTAAAAAAAATTATTATGAACAATAAATGCTAAATGAAAATTTATAACATGAAAAAAAAACAAATAAAATTAAAAACTTTAAATTCTAGTTATTCACATTTCCTCCTTGGTTGGCAAAGCACCTCTCATAGAAATACGTCAAGCGGCGTCAGATCTGGACTGTTTGCTGACCATCTTATATGTCCATTTCTTCCAATCCACAGATCATAGTTCTGATTCAACAATCGAGTAGCATTTAAAACATTGTGCGCTGCAGCGCCATCTTGTTGCCAAATGAATGTAAATCTCTGATTTAAATGAATGTTATCTAACTGCTGTTCCATGTCATTTTCCAGATGATAGAGATATCTGATACTAATAATACTCTGGTTGGTTCGGTAACCTTATTTTTTAGAATGCTACACCAAAAATTTAAACTTTGTGAATTTTGTGAGGATTGTTTGTCACCCGGAAATATTTATTGTGTAAAAAGAGCGGACATCTTTTTTCTTCACAAAAATTTAATATTTGTCGTTTATGTTCTTCAGCTAGACCAGTGGTCGCCACTGATCTACCGGTAGCTCGCGAACACATTTAGCTCAGCAGTAGCTCAGAACATATCTTGCAAAATAGAAGCGTTCATAAATTTTGAAAAAAAAAATGACACTATAAAAGCTAGCAGTGGCAACACTGCGGTGAGCACTGTGGGCAACAGCTGCTAGAAGTCACCAGAGCGCCAGCATCGCGTGAATGTTTGAGAACACGAGAACGATCTGGATTGCTTTGAACGTCATACATGCGCGTGTAGGACATATAACGTGTTCAGTTTAAAACTAAAAGGCATAAGATGTGTTAGTACACAGAGTGAGGAATAAAAAAGAAAATCGAAAGCAGTAGTAAGAAAGTAAAAGCATACAATGTTTCATTTTCATTCGGAATGGGAAAACAGTATTTTTTTACAGAAGTTAAAGGTAATGTACTGCAAATGTAATGCCTGTGTTTCGGTTGCTAAAAAAGGAAATATTGAGAGGCATCATAAAAGTGTACAGGGTGTTCCAGCGAGGACTGAACAGAGACCTATTTTCGACCTTCCTTGTATTTTGGAAAAATTCAAAATAGCCAATCGATGTATTTTTTCTTGTAGAATCCAAAAATATCATCGAAAAAATATTTGAACCAGAAACAAAAGAGTTACGCTATGCATCGTTTTTTATACGATTTTTGGAAAGAGTGATTTTTTTTATGTCCGTTCTGATTAAAAGATTTGATTTTGCGATAGCTGTTTATATTACATTTTAATGTTTTACAAACTAAAATTTTAGCTTCACCTGTTTAAAATATACGATAGGTTGGTATAGGTGATCAAGGTAAAATGACGTTTGAATGCTTTGTCAATAAAAATTGACATTATTTTAATTATTGTCGAAGTCTTCACCTAAAAAATATATATTTGACTCTGATCGAAATGAAATACTCTTTGGACGAGAGACTACAGATTGTTATGCTATTTTACAAGTGCCAAGAAAATGCAAGAGAAGCAAGAAGAAGATTTATTGCAAATTTTCATAGAAATATATCCATCAATACAATTCTAAGGATAAAAAACCTATTTGAGGAAAATAAAACTTTACATGATAGAAAAAGAAATATACAAAGAAGAAGAAATCGAGACCAGACCATTATAAATTATTTTCAAGTTAATCCAACCAAATCTATTTCGGATGCAGTTCGGGAAGTTCAGTACGGTGGCGGTGTAAGGCGCAGAAGAGTTACCCGAGGGACTGTTCACAGGACTCTGAAAATTCATAAATTTAGGCCTTTTCGTATCCTTCCACTTCAGCACCTAACACCGGCACAAAAAGAACTTCGCTTCCAATTTGTTTCTCAAATGGTAATTCGGCAAGAAAACGAAGACCCTGATTTATTCAAAAATATTGTGCGGACCGACGAAGCTACTTTCACAACATCGGGAGTATTCAACAGACATAATAGTCACCACTGGGCCGTTGAAAATCCAAAAAAGTTCCAGACTATTAAATTTCAAGGGTGGAATTCTATTCATGTTTGGTGTGGGATAAAAAACAATAAAATTTTGGGACAAATATTTTTTAACGGGACTTTAAATGGGCACAGATATTATGAGTTTTTAGAAAAAGAAATTGAAAATTTTTTGGAAGACTTACCATTGGCAGAATATCAGAATTTAATTTGGCAACATGATGGGGCGCCTCCTCATGCCGTGCATGATGTGGTTTAATTTTTAAATCGGCGCCATAACGACTGGATAGGGCGAAATGGAACATATGCTTGGCCGCCCAATAGCCCCGACCTCTCAGTTTTGGATACATTTCTTTGGGGCCATTTGAAGAACGTCGTATACAGACAACGAAACGAAAATATTCAAGAGATCATGGGAAAAATTGTCGATGAAATAAACCACCTTAACCAGGAAAATCATATTGTAACAGCAAGTTTAGAAAGGCTACAAAGGGGTTATCGATGTTGTTTCGAGAAAAACAACGGTCACATTGAAAACTTATGTTATTAGTAGTTTTATTTTATTATTTTATAATTATTTTTTATTGAATTTCTTTTTCTATCATGTAAAGTTTTATTTTCCTCAAATAGGTTTTTTATCCTTAGAATTGTATTGATGGATATATATAAATTTGCAATAAATCTTCTTCTTGCTTCTCTTGCATTTTCTTGGCACTTGTAAAATAGCATAACAATCTGTAGTCTCTCGTCCAAAGAGTATTTCATTTCGATCAGAGTCAAATATATATTTTTTAGGTGAAGACTTCGACAATAATTAAAATAATGTCAATTTTTATTGACAAAGCATTCAAACGTCATTTTACTTTGATCACCTATACCAACCTATCGTATATTTTAAACAGGTGAAGCTAACATTTTAGTTTGTAAAACATTAAAATGTAATATAAACAGCTATCGCAAAATCAAATCTTTTAATCAGAACGGACATAAAAAAAATCACTCTTTCCAAAAATCGTATAAAAAACGATACATTCCATTTAAAAAACACCTGATGCATAGAGTAACTCTTTTGTTTCTGGTTCAAATATTTTTTCGATGACATTTTTGGATTCTACAAGAAAAAATACATCGATTGGCTATTTTGAATTTTTCCAAAATACAAGGAAGGTCGAAAATAGGTCCCTGTTCAGTCCTCGCTGGAACACCCTGTACATCCGAATTTTGAAAAATATTTCCCACTACATGCTGCCAGCAGAAAAGAAAAATTGAATCAATTAAAGAACCAGTTAATTGGACAAGAGTCAATATTTTTAAAAGCAGTTGACAAAAACATGTCTGCAACGGAAGCATTATACTGTGTGTCCCAAACAATTGCACAAAAAAAGAAACCGTATGAAGACGGGGAAATGATAAAACAGGCGTTTTTAGAAGATGCAAATTCCTTATTTTCAAACTTTAAAAATAAAGACGAGATAGTTTTAGCAATAAAATCTATGTAACTTTCTGCTAATACAATGAGACAAGTGGAAGTAATGAGCAAGGATATTTTTTCACAGTTAAAAACTGACTTAAATAACGGTGTTTATTTCTCTCTTGAAATGGATGAATCAACAAATGTGGTTGATTTTATGATTAAAGATCTTTTGAAGTTTATTCCACTGAAAGGATATACCACAGGACAAGAAATGTTTTCTCATTTGAACAATTTTATATCTTCTGAGAAAATTCCAATTTCAAAACTGGTAGGCTTGACAAGTGACGAGGCTCCAGTTATGGTAGGTAGTGATAAGGGTCTGGTAGCATTTTGTCGTAAAGATGAACGCTTTTCACAATTTCTATGTTACCATTGCATTACAACGTCATGAAATTGGTAGTAAAAATTGTAAACAAGAATAGAGCTCCCGCATTACAAAGATTGTTCAGAATCCTAGCCGATGAAATTGATTGTCAGTATAGAGATCTACCTCTTCACTCTGAAGTGCGATGGTTCATTAGAGGACGAGTGTTAACACGTTTTAGTGAAGCCCTATCTGTTATAGTTCAATTTTTCAAACAACGCGGCGATCCGATTCAAGAACTGGAAAATTCAATTTGGCATAGAGATTTTGGGTTTCTTGTGGACATTACAGACAAGATTAATGAACTCAATTTGCAACTTCAGGGAAGAGATAAAGAACGCAAGAATGCATTCGTAAAAAAACTTGAGTTTTGGGAACAAACCCTAATGTTTGATGTCAAGCATTTTCCTGTTCTTTCAGAGAAGATATCTCAAAATCCAATAGAACCCTATGACAGTAAATCTCACGTAGAAATAGTTTCTAACTTTCTACACTTCATGGAAATTGATATCCAACATAATAGGGACCTAAGAAATAAAACAATATTTCTATACCACAACACAATACTAGTGTTTACCAGGAATCCTTTTCTTATCTATCCTCTTGCATATATAATTAATAATAATAATAATAATAATAAAGGTCTTTATTTGTACATTATTAGATAAGTAAGGTAGACTTAATATGGTAACAACCTTTTCATGTTGTTACAACGTATTGGTAAATTTCAATATTTTAACTTAAATAGAAATCAATTTATCTACATATTCCTTAGTTCACTTGAGGCTGAACTACGGCTATGCTTATTTCAGTTTTCATAGTAATTAAATTTATTGACTACTACACTGGTTTGAATAGATTAAAACAGGTATTTTCTAGAGATTTGTTCCTTCGACACCGAAAAATGCAGTTGAAAAAGTGAGTAACATGTTTTGTTAATCTAGGTTATTTATTTCGCCGGTTGGAAATGTTCACTCTCTTTCTTTGAAACTTCGCAGAAGGGCAAATTTGGCTGCCATGTTTAATTAGATCGTTTTTGTGAATTGTGCCATTTGGTTTCACGCGAGTTTAAATGTCGAATTAGTTTTCACAAATTTAAAATCTAATTTTATCTTCGTTATGTCGAAATAGAAGCAGTACCCTAGCAGAAAGAAGAGCCAGTTCAACAGTTCAAGCCACTGTAAGGAATAATGATCTGTTATAATTTTAGGCCCACCTTCTACATATGATCTAAATTTTAAGACAGCATGAAATATATATTTATTTCTGATTTAGTTAAGGTTCTAGAGGTATATGCTATTACATACTCATCGTCACCTTCAGTTTGAGTCAATACTGCTCCGACTGAATGTGAACTGGCATCTGTCTGAATTGAAAATTGTTTAGAAAAATCAGGATTTCTTAAAATAGGGTTAGAGATCAATCTTTCTTTTATAATTTCAAAGGACTTTTCAGCAATTTCTGTCCACTCGACAGGCTGTTTCTTTTTTCTTCCTTTTCTTTCTTTATGTCCAACTCCTAAAGTTGGTGGCGCCCATAAAAGTCTGAAATCATCTCGAACCTACGAATCGCCTCCGACTAGCCTAACTGAGTAGCCGTGGTAACCAATGTAATAAATTAAATAACCAAATCTAACATCATATAATAGAACAAATGTAACATCTCTATAATAGATCACACCACCATCCCAATAAATTATTAATTATTTTAATATTTTATTTTTTCATTTATTACAATATAAGAAACATTAAAACAAAATTGAATGTACAAAATGGCGAGTTTCAGTTTGGTAGGGCTTAAAGCCCAACCAACTGTTCAGCTAACCAACTAGGTTTTAAATAATAATTAATAATACCTTAAACCTAATGTCTAAAAGTACAATCCTATGAGTATTTTATAAAATTAATATAAACAATTTAATTAATTTACAGAATATTCACGAAGGTAAAGTTGAAAAAAGTAGAATTAAAACGATTATTTTTTTATAAAGAAACTATCAACTAGCTTGTTCTGCATAAACTCACGAAATCTGCTCTGTAACAATTGAATGATATCCTCAGGAAGGTCTTTAAATACTTTGCAAATTAAATAATCTAGTCAATTACATCAATGAATACTTTATAAATCTATTGAACACCTCGCAAAAGCCAAATTTCAACAATATAAATATACAAAACCTCCCAAAAACAATATTTCTACGTCCCACAACCCCACACGAAATCATAGATATAATTAACAAAACCAGCTCCAAACCTTCCCCAGGGACTGATGACATAGTGGGCACCATCCTAAGAGAGGCAAGGGAAATTATCGCTGCTCCCCTATCATTTTTAATAAATCTCTCGTTTTCAACAGGTACTTACCCAAACTCCCTAAAAGAATCCAGATGTATACCGATTTTTAAAAATAAAGGTTCCAGAGATAATATAGAAAACTACCGCCCCATATGCATGCAAAATCAGTTTTCTAAAATTTTTGAAGCTGCTTTTAATAACAGACTTGTAGATTTTCTTGAACAACAAAACATATTAAGTAATGTCCAAAATGGGTTCACAAAAAAGAAATCTACCTGTACTGCAATTCTAGAATGTGTTGAATTTATCTATCAATCCTTAAATGAAAGACAATATTCCCTTGGTCTTTTTTACGATCTAAGCCGAGCGTTTGACTCAATTGACCACAACCTTCTTCTAGAAAAACTGTATGGCATAGGTATAAGAGGAAATGCTTATGACTGGGTTTCATCATATCTCTCTGCCCGCACCCAGACTGTCATCATAGAAGGTATAAAATCGAAAACACTTGCATCAAAGCTTGGTGTTCCCCAGGGATCCGTTCTCTCTCCAACGCTCTTCATTGTTTTCATGAACAATCTAACCGATATATGCAAAACTCCTGACAGGACCATTCTATACGCAGATGACACAAACTTTCTTCTAAGGTCAACATCATTAGAGGATCTAACTGAAAAAAGCAATAATGCCTCAGAGGAACTCAACACATGGTGCGGGGACAACGGCTTGATCCTTAATACAGCCAAAACTTATTATATGCGATTTCTCACAAAAAATCAAATAACTCAAGTTTGTCCACTTATAAAAGTGGGAAAAAAGTCAATTGAATCTATTGACAAGATTAACTTCCTAGGCATTACTCTAGATCACAAACTTACATGGGAAGCACATATAGACTTGGTCTGCTCAAAACTCAGCAGCATGTGCTATCTTATAAGATTTATAAGAGATACTGTCACGCCAGGTGTTCTGAGAATGCTTTACTTTGGATTGGTGGAGTCTGTTCTTAGGTATGGTCTGATATTCTGGGGCTCATCGACTTACTTCAATAAAGCTTTTACTATGCAGAAAAAAGTTGTCAGATGCATAAATAATTCCCACCCACATCAAAGTTGCCGACATATATTCAAGAGAGACAGTATCCTCACCCTACCATGTCTCTACATTTTTAATCTGGTCTGTTATATTAAGGAAAATGAGAATACATTCCTAAAAAACTCAGATGTTCATACTTACTCAGTCCGTGAACGACAAAATATTTATCAGCCATTCTCCAGGTTAAAACTGGGACAAAACTCTCCATCTTATATGGGAATAAAATGTTTCAACAAGCTTAAAAGAACCCATAGCAATACAAAAAATTTTACTAAAGCTGTAAAAAACTATCTGCTGGAAAATGCTTTTTACTCTGTAAGTGAGTTTCTTAATTCTCCGCAATGAGCACTGAACTTTGGGTCGTTTAGCGAAAATAAATCAAATTTATTATTGTATTATTTATGTTATGGTTGTATTTTGTTCTCAAAAGTCAAAGTCAAAATAAGCTGGATTGAAGTGATTTGATGGAGTTTGCGATTGTCCGAGCTAAATTGTGTTAGTATCTCCTCGTGTTCTTGTAATGTATTATACCGTATTTTATTTTATTACAATTATGTTAGTGCAGTTGTCAATTCTACTTAGTATGTAAGCTTTACTTTATGACTAGTGGGATAAATTAATGTATACTATGTATGTATTAGTTTTGTGCACGAATAATGAAATAAAAAAAAAAAAAATGAGGTAGGAATACGAACATTCGAACAGGGCTGAATGGTGTGCTTACCCGTAAATCTAATATTTACATTGTGGACGTCTGTTCTAAATCGAATTTTGTTGTAGAGATAGGGAGGAGATTTTTCGGTACAGATCTTGTGATATAGGCACACCATATGAAGGTAGCACCTCTGAACCATCTTGAGCCAACCACATTCTACAAATGCATGTCCAATATGATCGTATTTTCTGATTCCAAAGATTAAACGCACACAGTCCGAACACTCTATCACAGAAATTAAGTTGGGACAGGACAAAAGCTTCACATAATGCTATTTTCAATTGTTTGTTTAAAACGCTTTGTTGAAAAATCATTTTTAAGTCCATATGAGCTATCTGAAGGCGATTGTTGATACGGTCTGAAAATCGTAGCTCATTATCCATTATAAGGCACAAATTTTCTGCTGATTGTCTGCCTGACTCTTTTGTACAAACAGGTATGCTTTCTCTAAAAAAAAATGTTAAAGTCGCGTATTATGAATGGCTAAATTATCCTTGATTATAACAAATTTTAATGCGGTTGTGTAAATGTGATAATAATGTAAAAACAGTCCGGTGATCTTTGTAACTGACAATTTTTTTTTAAATAGAATTTTATATAATTTTTGTTTGTTTTATATGGTAAAGCTATTTGATATTTTAAAATATATCTTAACATAATTTAATTTTATAATCAAAGTAAGGTAGAGTTAAGTTTACACCATGTAAATCAGCCATGTCAAACATGCGGCCCAGTGAGCATTTTTCTGCGGCCCAAATCAATTTTGAAAACAGCCAGATAATGCGGCCCGCGAACAAGTTGAAAAGCGTTTTTGAAAGCGCACGCCGCACAGAGGACTAAAACTGAAATCTAGGTGGTAATAATTTACTTTAAAAAGCGTCAATTTTTACAATATTAGTTGAATTACAACTTATCCACTAACCAAAAAGTGCAATAATTACAATTATAAATCACTTAGAACAATAACTATCAAAGATGAGACTGGAAACTTTTAAAAACCTATGCGATTCGTTTGCTTTTCTTTTCGAAAACAATTACAAGTTAAAGCTATATTTTTACATAGAAGGCCATGCCAAGAACAATAACATTTCTAAAAATAATCAAATATGTTGTTTAAAGTGACATTTTGATTACGAGGTCAAAGTTTGACGTTAAGTGTACGAGTTTTGGTTTAAAATAAGTTGCGATAATCGTAGGTATTAAAAAAACTTTTTTTTTTGCGGATTTGTGAATGAAAAATAGTAAAGGCCAACTATTGCCAAAAAGAAGAGTGCATTTTTGAATGGACTGGAGCATTAGCTTTTCGGTAAGATTTCTTAGTTTTTGCGGAAACATGCGGAACAGTTTTTTTTCTTGTTTTAGAACCAATTATGTTTAACGTCTCTAGGAGAACGTATTTTCAAATATGGCATCAGTCTGCAAAGAGAAATTCTCATGAAGCTTTGCTTACTATTTTAATGGAAAACTTTCAAGTAGGGGTCATTAACAAAGAAACTCATGCGCAGTGGAAAGGCATTGTTTGCGATTTTTCAAAGAAAATTCAAGAGAGGTGGGCAAAGTCGGGAAGAAAAATGGACTATTTTTTAAAGAAGTACGCAAACTAGTTGGATGGGGATGATTTATTTTTTCAAGTGATTGATGCTAATGAATGCACGGGTTTAGAACAACCGAGATCATCCGGACGACCACCAAAGCCACTCGGAGAAGTTAAATATCGATCAAAGAAAAAAAAAGTTCAGCACTTACTTTCTTCCAGTGTTGAAGAACTTACATTTGCAGCTGAGGTTGCCTTAAGAGGTGATGGTAAAAGAGATGCAGCGGCGTTATTAAAAGAAATAACTTCGGCATCGCCAAATCGCTCAACCCAAATTAAGCATTTGAGACGGGAAAAGGAAAACAAGATCGTGACTCAATACAGCAAAGAAGAAGCCTTAGCTCTTTTCGTGGATTGCAGATTGACAAAACAATCATATATTCATTTAAGAAAAAGTGCTCGGGACAGAGGACATTTACTATATCCATCATACAATGAACTACAAAAAGCCAAAAATGAATGTTGTCCTTTAAGCGAATGTATTAGTGTGGGTGAGACAAAAGCCGAAATTGACCTAGAGGCGTTACTTGATCATACTGCGCAGCGTCTGTCTATCGTGCAAGAATCCGTTTTAAAGTATTTTGCTTCAACATCGAGACAGGTAAGTGATCTTATTTTAATTAGTAAGTGGGGATGCGATGGTAGTTCTGGGCATAGTAGATATAAGCAAAAGTTTAATGAATCTTTGGAAGCTGATGATGAACATTTGTTTACTTTTTCTTTGGTGCCTATTAAATTACACTCCATCAATGATCCGCAAACCTATATTTGGCAGAATCAAAACTCGTCATCAACCAAACTATGCCGTCCAATAAAATTTTTATATTCAAAAGAAACAAATGATATGGTGAATTTAGAGACAAAAGTTATTCAGAACCAAATTTTAAATTTACGTCCATCTGAAATAAGTTTTAGTAATGGAAACCGTTCAATAAATATTCATCATCAGCTTCTTTTGACGATGATTGACGGGAAGGTATACAATACGCTAAGTGGTAACAAATCTTCTCAGACCTGTTATATCTGCAAAGCAACACCAAAAACCATGAACCTAGTGCCAAACGAGACCTCTGTCATTGTTGAGAATTTGGTCTATCTACTTTACATGCATGGATAAGATCCTTTGAGTGTTTGTTACATATTAGTTACAAATTAAATTTAAAAACATGGCAAGCAACAGGCAGTGAATCTAAAGCTGAAATTGAAAGACAAAAGTCCGAAATACAAAAAAAATTTAAAACAGAATTGGGATTGATTGTAGATAGACCAAAGCCTGGTTTCGGATCAACCAATGATGGCAACACGGCCAGGAAATTTTTCCTTAACCCACAAAAGAGTGCAGATATAACTGGTCTGGATGAAAGGATAATAACTAGGTTTTGCGTTCTTTTACAGGCACTTTCATCAGGGTATGAGGTTAATATTGAGCAATTTGAGAAGTATGCAAAAGAAACTAGGGAACTCTACTTAAGTCTTTATTCGTGGTATTACATGCCAGTTACCTTGCATAAAATTCTTGTCCATGCAAGTGATATACTAAAAAATTGTTTAGTGCCTATTGGGCAACTTTCAGAAGAAGCTCAAGAGGCATTAAACAAAAGCTATAGAAGATTAAGAGAGCACAATACTCAAAAAATATCTAGAATTGCCACGAATAAAGACTTACTTAGAATGCTTCTCATATCATCCGATCCTTTAATAACCAGTTATAGGAAAAAGACCCAAAAACCAACGTCAACATTTTCTAAAGACGTTCTTACTCTCTTAAAATGCCCAGATATTAAAGCATCCTCACTTACTGATTCTATAGATCACTTATCTGATGAAGAAGCAAGCGCAGACGAGTCTGATTACAGTACATTTTAATATGCAATTACATCCAATTACATGGAAAAATATTTTTTCTGTTTGTCTGCAATAACATTGCAAGTAAATGTATATTCGAAATCAAAAGAGAAGACTATTTGGTTATAATGATGACACCAGTAAATCCCATAAGGATGCGCTTGGTGTCACTGTCACTGAATGTCTTCTCTCCTGATTTAGACCTTAGTTACCTAATTAAATTTGTAAAAGTCAAAATTTTAAGTAGAAGGATGTAATGGCATATTTGAACGTAATTTTTAGTTCTCATCAACTTTTCCTTATAACAATTTTCATTATTGTCAAATATAAAGGTACTTTACTCTTGGGCAAAATTTAAATTTTTTGACAAACCTCGTATCCGATTGAAAAAATGTAATATCTGATGATTACATTTTAAGTTTTGGAGCATGCAGAACTTTTTATAAAAAATAACTTTTTTTCCTAAAATTATTAAGTAATAAAAAAGTTTCCCATATGTGGCCAACTTAAGTGGACACACTGTATATTTATATTGTTAGTCATTATTAAATTTAGTTAAAGTATAAATTTATTTAAGTTTAAACATAAATGTACATAATATAAACGTCAATATGTCAAAAAAAACGCCAAATTGTTAACAGTTTTCGATTTTTATAAATACGTTATTTACCATTTAGTAATTTGTTTTTTTCCAATTCCAGTGTTTTTAAAACTTTAGAGTAACAAAGTTATTAACATTTCTTTTTTACACTTGTCCCAACATTTTAAACATTTTTACCACCTACTTGTTCAAAATATTCCACTGTGCGCCGCTGCAACAACGATTGGTATAATAAAATGTACAATTGTACATAGTGCCATCTATGTTTAGTAGGATGAACTACACATACTCCAACCTAAAGCCAAACGTTAATTAACATTTTTTCCTACACAATCCGTGTATAAGCTGTTCGATTGAGTTGAGTGTTTGGTCAACATTTTTACCACCTACTACAGTTTTTAACATGTCTCTTTCAAAACCAAGTATTATTTGTTTGATTTGTAATAGTACAGTCGGTGTTCCAAAATAATATAATATAAAACGTCACTATGATATTCATAAAACTATGTCTGACAAGTATAAAGGCATGGACTGTAGAATGAGTTTAGTTATAGTTACGACTGTCTATTCTGTAGACACATAATATGACTTATAGCGAGAACTGTCAATTGTCTTGACACACTGATTATGGCTTCATTAAGATGTAGTTTAACTTGGTCGTACTGAGAATTAAAACCATATCCAAATAAATATAATGTGTTTATTTTAATATACGAAACACGAACATGGCGCAGTAGTGTAGTGGAACCAAAAGACTGGTAAGCAAAATTATTACAAGTCCAAATTAGTATAAACGTGCAAAAATGGGGGACAGCCGTGGCGTCACTCCTATGCATATAGCGGGAAACGTCTCGGAAAACTGGAAAGTTTGGAGATCAAGGTTTGAAAACTACTTGGTTGCCAGTGAAATAAATAAAAAAGAGGAAGCGATTCAGTGCGCCCAGGTTCTTCATTTCATTGGGGACGAAGGATTTAAGATCTATACAACCTTCCAATTTGCAAATGAAGAAAGAAATAAATTGAAAATTCTTCTGGACAAATTTGAGGCACATTTCTTGCCAAAAGAAAATCTAAGTTATGAGCGTTATAAATTATTTTCATATAAACAAGCTCAAGGTCAAACATTAGATCAATTTGTCACAGAAGTGAAGAAAATGGCAATGAAATGCAAATTAGGTAATTTGCAAGAAGATCTGGCAAAAACTGTGATAATTTGTGGTGTCCATAATGTATCAATAAGAGAAAAATTACTGCAAGAAGAGGATACAGTGAGCCTCGACAGGGTTATTGAAAAATGTGTAATTTTTGTCCAAGGAAAATAGTGTCCAGCATGGAGTTACAATAGATAATATCCACAAAGAAAGTTTCAGCAAATACAAGAAGAAAATTAAGGGAACTGAGAACAAGAAAATAAATGATTGTTCTAGGTGTGGCATGAGTCATGGTATAAATAAATGTCCAGCATTCGGTAAGGAATGTAATTTCTGTAAAGTTAAGAATCATTTTGAAAGTAAGTGTATGAAAAAGAAAAACAATAGGAAAGTGCATGAAGTTGTGGAAGAAATTAATGTGATTAGTCAGAGTAACTCAGAAAATTCGCTATTTATAGGTAGTATAAATAATTCAAGTGATACGAATGAGTGTATGCGTGAGTGGATCACAATTTTAGCAATAAATAATACAAATGTTAAATTAAAAATTGATACTGGTGCAATGGCCAATATTTTGTCATTTGATTTGTTTAAAAAGCTAGGTTTCACTTCAAAAATTATTAAGAAATCTGATTGTAAATTAAAATCATACACTGGTGCTGAATTGAATGTACTAGGAAAATGTACATTAACTTGTATTAAGAATAATGAGTCATATGACTTAGAGTTTTTCATTGTAAAAAGTAATACTGCTTCAATTTTGGGTTTGACTGCTTGTCAACGTCTAAATTTGATTAAAAGAATAGATTCAGTAAATTTTCAGAATAGGGAGTATTCAGTACTCATAAATTCCTATGCAGATGTGTTTTCAGGAATAGGTTGTATAAAAGAAAAGTGTAACATTAAATTGGAGCCCAACCATAAGCCTGTTGTCAATCCTATTAGAAGGGTAGCTTTTCCTTTGATGGTTCCTTTAAAACAGTGTTTAGAGGAATTGACGAAGGAGAAAATTATTGAAAAGGTAGAAGGTCCATCTGATTGGGTTAATGCTCTTGTTTTAGTACGTAAACCAAATGGGAAATTGAGGATCTGTCTAGATCCAAGGGATTTAAACCTAGTAATTAAAAGAGAATTGTGTAAAATTCCAACTTTTGAGGAAATTTCTAGTAAATTAAATGGTGCTACTGTTTTTAGTACATTAGATGCCACCAATGGTTTTTATCAAATACCACTAGATGAGGAGAGCTCAAAAATCTGCACTTTTGGGACTCCTTATGGTAGGTTTAGGTTTTTACGTCTACCTTATGGCATTAAATGTGCTCCAGAAATATTCCAAGAACGTTTCAGAAATATTTTTGATAACATTGAGGGTTCAGATATATATATATATTGATGATCTAATTATTTGGGGAAAAAATAAAGAAGAACACGACAGAAGGCTCGAGAAAGTCCTGGAAACAGCAAGAAAAAATAATGTTCGATTTAATTTAGATAAGTGTAGGTTTGGTGAAAAACAAATTAAATACATGGGTCATTTAATAAATAATAAGGGGATTAGTCCTGATAATGGAAAGATTAAAGCAATTTCTGAAATTCCACACCCAAAAAACAAACAGGACATTCAAAGACTTTTAGGTATGCTCACATACGTAAGTAGGTTTATAAAAAACTTCTCGGATAAAACTGAGCCGTTGAGAAGTTTATTGAAAAATGATGTAGAGTTTATTTGGGATGAAAATAAGGAGCAAGCATTTGAGAATTTAAAAGAAGTTCTTACAACTAAACCTGTGTTGCAATTCTTTGATATTAATAAAATTTCAGTGATTTCTGTTGACTCTTCAAACTCAGGAGTAGGAGCTTGTCTTTTACAGGATAGTCTTCCATGTGCTTATGCTTCAAAAGCATTAACGGAAACACAACAAAGGTATGCACAAATAGAAAAGGAGCTTTATGCTATCTGTTTTGGTTTAAATAAGTTTTACCAATATGTTTTAGGTAAAAAGGTTATTGTAGAGACAGATCATCAACCTTTAATTTCCATTTTCAAAAAACCCTTAAATAGCTGTCCGGCAAGACTTCAGAGAATGCTATTACAGCTGCAAAAATTTGATTTTGAAGTGCAATATAAAAGAGGTAAAGATTTACTTTTAGCTGATGCCTTGTCTCGGGCATATCTTTCTGAAAATGAATTTAAGGAACTTGATGATGATATAGAGTGTCAAGTATGTCTTATTAAGTTAGAATTAAATGCTACTCCAAGTAAAATTAATGAGTTCATGACTGAAACAGAAAAAGATCCAATTTTGAAAGATTTAAAAGAGGTTATTCTAAATGGTTGGCCCAATTCAAACAAAAAATTAAAAAATCATCTTAAAATATTTTGTCCTTATAAAACTACTTTAACTGTTGTAGATGGACTTATTTTTAAAAATCATTCTTTAGTAGTTCCTAAATCTATGCAGAATGAAATGTTGGATCGTATACATTATAGTCATTTAGGATTTAACAAATGTGTAAAACTGGCTCAAGATTCTTTATTTTGGCCAGGAATGGTTGATCAAATCAGACAGAGAATTTCAAATTGTCATCTTTGTTTAACATATGCGAATTCGCAAAATAGGGAACCTTTACATCCACATGAAATCCCTGACTTACCGTGGAATAAATTGGGTTGTGATATATTTGAAATAAAAGGTAAGAAATATCTCTTAATTATAGATTATTTCTCTAAGTATATTGAAATAGCTGATCTTAACAATAATTTAACAACTCATTGTGTCATAAATAACTTAAAATCTATCTTTGCTAGACATGGAATTCCAGTTAAATTAGTAACAGATGGAGGTCCACAATTTACATCACAAGTGTTTAGTCAATTTAGTAGGGAATGGGAATTTGAACACATTGTATCATCTCCAACATATGCTCAATCTAACGGTATGGCTGAAAGGCACATCCAAACTGTTAAAAAAATGTTTAAAAAAATTTGCGATGATAAAAAGGATGTATTCATGGCTCTTCTTCATTACAGATCAACACCTATTTTTGAAAACATATCTCCAGCCGAGATATTAATGTCTAGAAAGATTAGAACAAATTTATTGGTAACAAAAAATCAGTCAAAACCTAAAATACCTTATGAGTATAATAAGAGAGTTGTTTTAGATAAACAAAATTCACAACAAAAATATTATAACAGATCTTCAGCTAAAAACTTACCCGAACTAAAGGTTAATCAGAAAGTTTATGTCCAAAGGGAACCAAAAGGTAATTGGTTTCCCGGATATATTGTTGCAAAAATTAGAGATAGGACATACAAAATGCAAATGAATAATGGTTCGTTGCTTACAAGGAATCGTAGATTTATTAAGCCTTTAGGAAATAATCTGTTTTTAGAAAACCCTGAAGTAAGTCAAAACCAATATTCATTGGCCGAAAGTCAGAATAAGAATAATGAGGAAGTCAGATATTATTTAGAGTTAGAGGAAAATGTTAATAATAATTTAGAGTTAGAGGAAAATGTTAATAATAGTTTAGAGTTCGTAGAAAATATAAGTGCAAGAAATAGGCTGCAGGAAATGAAAAGTGAAGAAAGTGTTAGTGAAAATAGCTCAGAAAGTGACAGTAGTAATTATGAAGAATGTATCACTATTATTGTCAACAAAAGTGATACGAGAGACAATGATTCATCAGATTCAGATTTGGAGACAAAAGTTGTAAGAAAAACACACATTACGTCATCGGGACGAATTTCAAAACCTCCTCCAAAACTGAATCTTTCGAAGTAGACTAGCAAGTAGTTATTCTCTTAAGAAAGGGGGATGTAGAATGAGTTTAGTTATAGTTACGACTGTCTATTCTGTAGACACATATGACTTATAGCGAGAACCAGTGTTGCCAACTTAGTAGATTTTCCACTAGATCTAGTGGGTTTGATAGTCATTTAGTGGATTGATGTCATCAAAATCCACTATGGTGGAAATTCTAGTGGGGATGACAATTTTTAGTGGAATTTTTAGTAAAATTTAGAAATTTTGTAGAGCGGTCGTAAATTGACAAATTTTATAATATAAATGAGCAGGCAAAGTTATATTTTGGTTTAGGCAACCCGCCACTTGAGTAAGCGCCTTCAATTTTTCATTGTCGGATTGTCGTTTGATTAATTTGTCAACGGCGCGGCATACGCCATGTCATGATTTGTCATCTGTCATTTCTTCCACTTCTGTTTATATTTTATATTTATTGGTTTTGACCGAGTTTGGCGATTTTAGAGTCAAGTCAAGGTATATAATAGGTAAACATAATATAAAACAAAAATAAATACGATATTTTTCAGATGCCCAAAACCTACAAACAAAAATTTAGAGATACCTGGTTAAAAGACCCAGGTTTTAAAGAATGGCTTACTGTGGTGGAATCGACAGAAGGGCGCACTGCGAAATGTAAAGCATGTGGTAACATTCTTCAAAATAGATATGCTGACCTTAAAGCCCACAGTGTTGCTAAAAAACATAAGGCAAATACCAAAATTGTCTTTGGCAAAACACAACCAAAAATCCCATTTAAGAAGGATTCAGAAATTTTTGAACAAAAACAAGTTGAAGCACGAATAGCTTTGTACGTTGCACGTCATACCTCAATAAATGTATGTGACCATTTAAGCAATATATGTAAGAATTCATTTAGAGGACACTCTGCTGCTGATGCACTCAGTATACATAGGACTAAATGTACTAATATTCTTAAAAATGTCATAGCTCCTCATTTCATCAGAAATTTAAGAAATGACATTGGGGAAGCTCCATATAGTTTATTGTTAGACGAGTCTACAGATATAAATATTAAAAAATATTTGGGAATTATAATAATATATTATAGTAAAAGCCAAAATAAAGTTGTTGAGACATTTCTTGACATGCCTGAACTAACAAATGTGGATGCCGAAGCTATTGTTACAGCGGTCAAGGCAACATTAGAGAAACATAAGCTTAAATTAAATAATTTAAAAGGTATAGGCACTGATAATGCAGCTGTTATGGTGGGCATTAATAATGCGGTCCATAAGAAATTAAAAGAAGATGTTCCTAATTTGGTATTAATAAAGTTAGTAGCTTAGAAGAGTCTTGATTTAAGTTTATAAACTAAGTTTTTATATTCATTTTCATAACTGTACATTATTGATTTTTTAGGTGTGTATGCCACTCCTTACAACTAGCCGTCAGTTCAGCAGCAGCTGAGCACCTGCCGAGAAACATTGAGTTTTTAATTCGAGAAACATACGATTGGTTTGCTAGATCATCAATGAGACAAGAAGAATACAAATTATTATTCAAAACTATAAATGATGGCCATGATCCCAAAAAAATTATACAAGCATGTCAGACCCGATGGCTGTCCATAGAGTCTTCAGTATCCAGAATACTAGATCAATGGCTTGAATTAAAGACACTTTTTGGTATGGTAAGAAATAAGGAACGGTGTTATACAGCAGAGACACTTTTTGCTATTTATAATGATGAAAAAAATTATGCTTTTATGTCATTATTAAAAAATGTTTTGGTGGAGGTTCAGAGGGTTAATAAATTGTTTGAATCCAATAATGCTGACCCCACAAAACTTCTAGCGGAACTTAAAAATTTGTTGGACACACTGGTCTCAAAAATTAAATTACCCTATGTCAAAATAGACATTTTTAAAGACAAAATAGAAGACTTTATAGATCGCAGATGTTATTTAGGGTATAATTTTGAAAATACCTTGACGAATATGCGGGAAAAAAAGGCTATTTTGCCAGATGAAGAGAAAGTACTAAGGCAAAGGTCGCTAAACTTTATAGTAAGTTTAATAAAAGAAATAATACAGAGGCTCCCGAGTAATTTTGATATTTTGGAAAAAATTTCAAATATAAGTGTTTCAAACACACTAAGCCATAATAAGCAATCTATAGTGCCATTATTAAGATATTTTTCAAAAACTGAAACAGATATTGAGATAATTGAAGCTGAATGGAGAAAAATCCACTTATTAAAATGGAATGAAACAAAAAATACCAAGCATTTTTGGTACGAAGTTGCCAATTTTAAGGATGCAAATGATGATAATCCATTTCAAAAAATAGCCTCCTTTGCCTTGGAACTTTTGGTATTGCCTCATTCAAATGCCGAGGTTGAAAGGTTGTTTAGCCAACTTAACTTAATTAAAAATAAAATTAGAAATCGGCTAAATTTTGATACTTTACTTTCTTTGATTTACATAAGGTGTGGCCTTAAAAGCATACAACGGTGCTGTGATAGCTATGTGATACCAAATGATGTTGTTAAAAAAATAAAAACAAATGAAACCTATCAACCATCTGATATGGTTCCTGAGTATAACGATGTAGATTTATTAGATATATTTATTTAAGTTCTGTTATAGTAATTTAGTTAAATTAATGCGTTATGTAAATACTTTTTGTTGTTATACCTAAGAATCATTAGATAAAATTGCTTTGTTTGGAAATTTTTCCTGTTTTCATATTTTTTTATGTTTTGTACATTTACTAATGTATGTATTTAAAAAGACTGTTTTACTTGGCTATAACTAGAATTTAGGTTAAGTATTTTATTGAATTTGTTTTAGTTTTGGTTTTTGAAAATACATATTAATTTATTTTTAGTGCAATACCTAATGATATTAAAATGACTGTGTTTTCTTAATTTTGTTTTCTTTATCCGGCCCGCAATTTTGAAAATGTTTTACAAAGTCAACGCTATACTACACAGATGGCGCTGACAAAATGATAATACAGTTTCCTAATAGCAAAATATTTTTAGCGGAATTTAGTGATATTTTAGATTTCTATTTAGTGGATTTCTAGTGGGGTTTGACAGGGTTTCTAGTAGAATGTCTTTTAACAAGGTTGGTAACACTGGCGAGAACTGTCAATTGTCTTGACACACTGATCATGGCTTCATTAAGATGTAGTTTAACTTGGTCGTACTGAGAATTAAAACCATATACAAATAAATATAATGTGTTTATTTTAATATACGAAACACAAACATGGACAGAAACGAAGAGTTAAATAAGTTAAAATCACGATTGAAAGATCAGCAGCTTATGTTTACACGTGCAAAATAAGAAAATGAATCTGTCGTTCAAACGAGCTACGTACTGTCGGAGTTGATCGCGAAACACTCAAAAACATTTGTGGATTTATAAAAGAGTGGCTTGTAAAGGCCGCGGAAATTGTAAGTCCCTGGAGCGTGAAGGCATTTCAAAATATATCCTTGTCCTGGAATACTGTCGCTAAAAGAGTTACTGAGTTGGCTGCCAATATAAGTGATCAGATAAAAACAAAATCAGACTGTTTCATTGCATTTTCTATTGCCTGTAACAAAAGTACGGATGTGTGTGGTGTGGCGCAACTCGCTGTTTTTCTTCGTGCGGTTGATACAGATATAAATGTGTATGAAGAATTACTGGAATTAGTACCATTGCATGATACAACAACTGGGAAGGATATTTTCAGCTGTTTATGGACTTCTGCAAAAGTACAATTTAGATTTGTCATTTGTTGAAAAAGAAGAACAAGATGGCCGCCGTTTAGTTTGTTTATGTTTTGCGTGTGTGAAAAGTTGTGATTTTTATACTAAAATCGCCCGAAATTTTCGATTTTGACATTATAAATGATTAAAGTAAACATTTTAACACTACCGCAAATGTTTGCAAAATCTACAAGTAAATTTACGATGGCGGGTAGTGAAGACGTAATAGTCGTCAAAAATTTGTAAATATTGTCAAAAAATAGTTTCTAATACAGTAGCTAAATGTGTAAATTGTGACTCAGTGTATCACACTTCATGTGCTTTAAGAATATCTGGATTGGTTGCAGTAGGAAGGCAAAATTTGGTTAAATGTTGTTTGAAAGAGGATGAGGTTATGCAGGAAAAAATAGTATCTGATAGTGTTAAAAAGCTACTAGAAGCAAAAAATGAGATACAGAAAGTTAAGGACGACCTTATTTCAGAGCTGAAGGGAAAGGAAGTTTTATTGCATAAAAATATTAAACTTCTAGAAGACAAAATAGAGTTTCTACAAAAACGTAAACAATACCCGGAAAACGTCGATCACGGACGCCTTGAAGGTTCGGAGCATGTTTTGATTAATTTGTCCATCAGCAACCCTGGCAATCAACAATCCATTGGAATGGTGGAGCATACTACTCTCAGAAGTCAGCCGCTAAGTAGCCCTGGTCCTAGTGTAATTATGAAGAAAAAAGTGACAAATGATAATAGCCATAAAAGTATGAATCTTAATATCTGTAATACTCAACGAAATGTAATATCCTCAAAAGCAGTCAGTACCACTCTCGAGCAGGTACAAGCTGCCAGTAAATTTAAGGAAATCCAAGAACTAGCTCAACAACTCCCTGTAGATAATAATCAGGGTTGGCAAATTGCAAAACGTCGACAGAGACGATATGTGGTAGGGCGCAATGAAAATTGTAATGAAGTCCAGGCTGTACCCAAATTTGTATTCCTTCATGTGACACGGGTTCTTCCAGGAGCAAAACCGGAACAACTTAAGGCATTTTTGGAACCCAACTTTCCAAAAGGGATTGAGTGAGAAATACACGGGTCAAAGAGACCTGAACACTATACATCTATGAAGGTCTCAATCAGACAAGAAGATTTTAAAAACGCTTGGAGGCGAGAGGTATGGCCTAATGGGGCCCTTGTCTCAAAGTTTTTCATGAAAAAGAGGATGCTGCCACACCAGATAGATCCTCAGGTTCAGGACTCATAAGTAGTGAAACACAAAATCATCTTCAGATAATTAATATTTATTACAAGACTGTACGTGGCCTTCGTACAAAGGTAAATGACTTCTACAATAGGCTAATAACTGAAGATTATGATATAGTAGCGATTACAGAATCATGGTTGACTGATGGGTTTCATAATCCAGAACTTTTTGATGATCGCTATCAAGTATACCGAAGGGACAGAAATAATGGTTTGCTAAGAGGAGGAGGGGTACTTCTCGCTGTAAAAAAAGAGTATACTTCAGAAAAAATAGATCTACATTTTGATAGTGAATGCTTACTTATAAAATTAAAAATTAAGAAAAAAAAGTTTTTACTTATGTTGTGTTTATATCCCCCCTAATGAGACTATGACATTTTATGAGCAGTTTTTGAATATGTTCGAGAATATCTTAGATAAGGATATTGAAATCTTATTCTTGGGTGATTTCAATATTCCTTGCTATGATTGTAATATCTGTGATTGTGATAAATTGTCTTTTAGTAAATAATTTCTTACCCCTTTATGATCTAAAACAAGTAAATTCAGTCTCTAATCATATGTTAAGAAAGCTGGACCTAGTCATTTCAAATTTAAACTTAGAAATAACAAAAAGCGACAACCCTCTAGTGCCTGAGGACTTGTATCATCCGTCTTTAAACCTAAAAATGTCTCTTCCCCTGGATAGTTTATCGGGGCCTGAAAACATTAAGTCATGTTTTACTTATGATTATTCTAGAGGTAATTTTTATCTCCTTTATCAACTTTTACTAAATGCTGACTGGAAGGATTTAAATAAATGTCAAGATGTTGATGAATGTGTTGATATATTCTATAATAAGCTCTATATGTGCATCAATCATGCAATTCCTAAAATGGTCAACAGTAATAGGCCAAGAAAGGTTACAAAATATCCAGTTTTCTTTTCATCTGATCTAATTAATAAAATTAAAAGTAAAAATAGGTTGCATAGGAGGATAAGAAATAATAGAGCTACTCCTATAGATATTATGGAATATAAGAGTATAAGATGTATAATTAAGAAACAGACCAAAGAGGAATATAAATTATATAATCAAAATATTGAAAATAATGTAAATATTGACCCTAGAAGTTTTTGGTTTTTATAGATTCAAAAAAAAAGACGGAATGGAATTCGAAGTGTAGTATCATATGCTGAACAGTCTTTCAATGATCCTCAAAACATAGCAGATGCCTTTGCCAATTACTTTAATTCGGTTTTTCAACAATCAAATATCCCCACCCAAGTAGCATTTGATATTTTATAGGGGTAAAGGAATTGTTTCCATTCCCATCATATAAAACCTAACGTTTTATATTTAGGCCACAGTAACTTCATCGTACCTACTATATAACCCTTAAAGCGCTTAAATGGAGAATCCTATAATAGCAATGGTTACCTAAATAAAAACCTCTAAAAAACTAAAGGTTTTCTTATATGAGGTCACCATGTATTTTCCATCACTGCTACAAATCCCTTATATAAATTACATTAGTTATATTATGTTTACCAGAAAGTTACGATTACTTTTATGTTTCTAACTATATTCTATAGGTAAAACTATATAAACATTACATCATTGTTTATATAGTATTACCTATATACATCATCAAGTTTCATCTGCTTACTTGTTGATCTTTTTTCTTTGTCTGTTACACTATCGAGAATGTACAAATTATACTCCTCTGTCCTCGCCGTCGACTTTCTGTTTGACATTTTATTTTGATGGACGCCATGCACAGCAGATAGGAATGAATTATATGTTTGATATATTATTATTTTCATATGTTGCTAGAAGTGTCCGGACCGTTAAAAATGCATGCGGCGTATTATTTACTGTTAATATTACATGATCTACCCCCTCTAAAACTCAAGGGCCATCAAAAAAGTGAGAAATTAGCATTTATTAAATAAACTTTAAAAATATTTAAAAAAAAAATATTTTCTTTTTCTGCAAATAAACTTTATTTCCGAACAAATATAATACATAAAAACCAGAAAATCATAATTTTAAAGAGCAAAAGTGCCTAATCGGCCTAAAAACTAAAATTTCTTTTTCCATTTCAAACATGGCGGAGAAAGCGTCATTTTTCTAGTTCGTAAATTTCTCTTCAATATCGCCATTTTTGGTTCATTATAAAAGATAACGATTTATAACGGGGTTTGGTAATTTTATAAAACATTGAATTCTTTATATCACCATAAGGTACTAGTTTAAAACTTTAACGCACCATATAAAACTAAAGGAATAATCTTATAAAACCTATGGTAGCATTTTGGACTATTAGAAACACTTTATCACTAGTAGTTTTATTCAAATCCAGGTAAGAGGTAATTTTCACGGCTAACGGTAACGTTATATTACTATACCTCCCTAAAATATCCGTTGGTCGACAAATGTCAAAATTTTCAATAACATAACCTAAAATTGTTTTCTGTTTTCATTCATTCATTTAAGACAATCTTTCTTTGAAGTATATGCAAAAATTTTCATTTGGTTTTTCACACACCTCCTGTAAAAAGAACTGCTATATTTGGCATGTTTCCAAGCACTAATTATGGAGGAGTTTTTATCGTTTTTATTCATTATTAATGCCCATATATTGTTGCAAAATTAAAAATATTATGAAAAAAGTGAGGTTGGAAATATAAAATTTTGTATAAGAGAATATAGAGGTTTTTTTGTGGTTGTATGGTTTTTTAAATTTTTCCGTATGATACTCTAATGTACCTTTAATATTCATAAAGGTATTTAGGCAAGTTAATATATTTACATGATATATAACATATGTTTAAAGCATACTATAAAGTTTGGTTACCAATGGGTATATAATTAGGTGATAAATACCTTTATAAACTTTGTTTATATAACTTCTGGCAAACAACACTTTAAGGTATATACCGAATCTTTTAAAAATACTTTTTTGGTAATGTAATATAACTTTAGGTATATTGGGCAGTATAAATACTTTTATAAACTACATTTTACTAATGGTAATTCCATAAAACCTGGTAAACCTATACAGGGTGGCCCAACGAAAAGGTCCCACCCTTATTTATGACTTTCCTGGTATATTTTGGGAAAAACGCTTGGACACGTCAATTTTGATTTTTAGGGGGACGTCTTTTTATGTATGATTGTATAATACAGGGTGTTCCAAAAATAAGATATCGCATTACACTTGACATTTTTAAATGGAAACCCCCAATTTTTTTTCTATTTTTGGATTCTCCAGGAAGTTTTTAGTAACTTTTGTATAATAGAGTTTATACCTATCTTCAACCATTTTGAAGTTTTTTTAATTTTTTTTATAAAATTCGCCTCATTTAATTTAGTACTGATAATACGGAAAAAAATAATAATCACCGATACCAGCAAGAAATTTAGCATCCGTCAATGTCATCGTAAATCATAGAACAACTTTATCTTTGATTTGAAATCGTTAAGTTGCCTAGTTCTATTATAATATTTTGCAATGATTTATTCAATTCAAGAAAGGGTCGAAATAACGAAACTGTATTATCAAAACGGAAGCATTGCAAGAGCTACCGCCCGGTTGTTTAATGCGTTACATCCAGACAAAAATATTAACCATAAGTATGTGGCTAAATTAATAAGAAAATTTGAAGCAACTGGATCTGTATCTAATATTCGCCGGAATCAGGAAAATCGTCCAAGTAGAAATGAAGCCAGAGAAATAGCAGTTTTGGGACACGTGGCTCTTGACAACACCCAAAGTACTCGTGGTCTGGCTACTTCTTCAGGATTTACACGCTCAACAGTGCAAAGAATTTTGAAATCCTATAAATTTCACCCGTACAAAACTAAACTTGTCCATGAGCTTAATGAAGACGATTATGATAGAAGGTTGGAGTTTTGCGAATTAATGACACAACGTTTGAACAATAACCCAAATTTGTTATTTAACATTTGTTTTTCGGATGAATGTACCTTCTATTTACATGGTGCTGTAAATAGACATAATTGTCGATATTGGAGCGACTCGAATCCACATTTGTTTCGAGAGGTACATTCGCAATACCCACAAAAAATTAATGTCTGGGCCGGCATTTTCGGAAATCATATTGTAGGACCTTTCTTTATTCCTGGAAACTTGACGGGGGAGTTGTACTTGGACATGTTGGAAAATACAATAGAGCCACGAATAACCGAAATAATAGAAAATGAGGTTAATTATAATGAAAATTTTCTTCATTTCCAACAAGATGGTGCACCACCGCACTATGTAGCTCCAGTACGACAGTTTTTGGACACCCATTTCCCAAATCAGTGGATCGGACGGCGCGGCCCCATTGAGTGGCCACCAAGGTCTCCGGACTTGAGTCCTTTAGATTACTTTCTTTGGGGACATATAAAAAGTAAGGTTTTTAGTACGAAGCCAGACTCCATCCAAGATCTTCGGGAGCGGATCACGGCGGAATGCAGACAAATAACTCCAGAAATGTGTGAAAATGTTAGGAATAGATTTGAGCAAAATATTTATTATTGCATGGAGGTAAACGGACACCACTTTCAACATTTATTACCACATTGACTTTTTGACACATTGTAGCTAAGTAACTAATTTTTGTTTAAATTTTAATGTGAATGTAAAACTGTAAATGGTTTAGTGTTCCTGATTCCGGCGAATATTAGATACAGATCTAGTTGCTTCAAATTTTCTTATTAATTTAGCCACATACTTATGGTTAATATTTTTGACTGAATGTAACGTATTAAACAACCGGGCAGTAGCCCTTGCAATGTTTCCGTTTTGATAATAAAGTTTCGTTATTTTGACCCTTTCTTGAATTTAATTTATCAATACTTGATATTATTCAATTATTCAAATAACTTCAAAATGGTTGAAGATAGGTATAAACTCTATTATACAAAAGTTACTAAAAACTTCCTGGAGAATCCAAAAATAGAAAAAAAATTGGGGGTTTCCATTTAAAAATGTCAAGTGTAATGCGATATCTTATTTTTGGAACACCCTGTATTATACAATCATACATGAAAAGACGTCCCCCTAAAAATCAAAATTGACGTGTCCAAGCGTTTTTCCCAAAATATACCAGGAAAGTCATAAATAAGGGTGGGACCTTTTCGTTGGGCCACCCTGTATATAAACGTTGACTTGCTAAATAACTCTTATAAAAACTTCGTCACCATTTTATATACCTATTGGTAATCAAAAATGTTACTTGGGCAGTAAATCAGGTTATCAGGGTAATTGCTCATTTTCACATATTACTGAGGAACAAATAAAAAACAGTATAAAGAAGTTAAAGCCAAAAAAATCTACCGGTAGTGATTGTATCCCAGCTTATATACAGGGTGGCCCATCGAAAACGTACCGCAAGGCATAACGGCCAGGGTAATTTTTTTTCAAAAAATCCAAAAACACGTCAATTTTGTTTGTGAGGGGGACTTGCCCTTAAAATGATCGCAAAATTTTCAACCCTCTAAGCGGGGGTGTCATCCCCCAAACTTTTTCAAATGGGAAGAGGGGTGGGTCAAGTGGTACCGCAATGAAAAGGGCTTTCTATTCTCTATACATTCCAGCTTTGGTTTTGAAAATCGGTCAAGTCATTTAGAAAATATGAAGGATTGAAATTTAAAATGTTTATTTACAAATTATCAGAGTAAATGATAAGGATAAATTCCTTCGACCAATTCGCTATTTTTGGTCTGTTATTTTAGATGTTTACTGCTGATTTTAGTGATTTGACATGCCACAACGATCAGGTGCGGCAGTTGCTAGATAGCTGTTCTGTAACTTGTGCGTTTAAATTTCTCAATATCATTAAATTTTTTATCAATAATTATGGTGTACTCACTTGCAGAAAAAGTGGAAATAATCGAACTTTATTTTAAAAATAATGAATGTGGCAATCGGGTTGCGCAGATATTTAATGAACGACATCCTGAAAAACACCTTTCCGGCAAAATTGTTCGCGAGTTAGTAGCAAAATTTCGCGAAACTGGATCCCTTATGAATAAAAAGAGGCAGATGGAAAATCCTATAGTAAATGAAGCTATGGAGGTCTTTGTATTGGGCCAAGTTGCCATGGATAGTACACTGAGTACAAGAAAATTAGCCAATGAGACCGGCGTGAATCGTACAAGTGTCCAAAGAATATTGAAAAAACACCATTTCCACCCGTATAAAATTCAGTTGGTACAAGAACTCAACGAAGACGATTTTGATCGCCGCTTGCAATTTTGTGAAACTATTAGTGAACGAGTGGCCAATAATAATAATTTTCTATTCAATGTGTGTTTTTCGGGTGAGTGCACTTTCTTTTTGAACGGTGTAGTTAATCGGCATAACTGTCGGTACTGGGCTGAGAACAACCCCAGGGTATTTCACGAGGTGCACACACAACATCCTCAGAAATTGAACGTGTGGGCTGGTATTTTTGGAAATTCTATTGTGGGTCCTTTTTTTCTTCCTGGAACTCTAACAGGTGATATGTACTTAGATTTACTGGAAAATACCATCGACCCAGCCCTAACTGACATCATCGAAAATAATCCTGGATACGTTGAAGCGGAACTGATATTTCAACAAGACGGTGCACCTCCACATTACTCTCAAAATGTGCGTAATTATTTAAACACTAACTTTCCCGGGCGGTGGATAGGACGAAGGGGTGCCATTGAGTGGCCTCCCCGGTCACCCGACTTGACTCCTTTAGACTTTTTTCTATGGGGACACATAAAAAGTAAAGTGTATAGCACTCCACTTGCCTCATTAGAAGATCTGCGAACACGAATTATTGACGTTTGTCGCGAAGTGACCCCTCAAGTTCTTCAGAATGTTCGAGAACGATTTGAAGCTAATTTGTATTACTGTATGGAGGTCGACGGGCAACATTTTCAGCATTTGCTTCATTAATACGGTAAGTTTTTTTTTATTTAATTCAATTTATGCGTTTTTTGAAAAATGTATTTTTCAAATTTCAATCCTTCATATTTTCTAAATGACTTGACCGATTTTCAAAACCAAAGCGGGAATGTATAGAGAATAGAAAGCCCTTTTCATTGCGGTACCACTTGACCCCTCTTCCCATTTGAAAAAGTTTGGGGGATGACACCCCCGCTTAGAGGGTTGAAAATTTTGCGATCATTTTAAGGGCAAAAGTTGTCCCCCTCACAAACAAAATTGATGTGTTTTTGGATTTTTTGAAAAAAAAATTACCCTGGCCGTTATGCCTTGCGGTACGTTTTCGATGGGCCACCCTGTATACAAGGGATGTGTAGATATTTTTTCTGCACCTTTATCAAAATTGTTTAATCTTTCTATCCAAGCAAATCAATTTCCTTACAAGCTTAAAGAAGCTATCATTACCCCTGTATATAAAGGGTCGGGAAAAATTAATTCTGTTGAAAATTATCGGCCAATAAGTGTTATAAATTCAATAGGGAAAATCTTTGAATATATTCTTTACAATGATATATTAAAAAACTTTGAGAATAGTTTTGTCTCAGAACAGCATGGCTTTCTACCTAGTAGGTCTACTGTGTCGAATCTTACCATATTAACAGATATAGCTTCTGAAGCAATACAAAACAAATTACAATTAGATGTCATTTTTACTGACTGCGCAAGGGCATCTGATATTGTTGATCATGGTGTTCTTGTGGATAAGCTAAATATGTTTGACTTTTCTAAGGATGCCTGTATGTTTATAAAGTCCTATCTCTCTTCTAGACACCAGCAGGTAAAAATAGGGTGGTTTATCTCATAATTTTGTAGCCTCATCTGGAGTGCCGCAGGGGAGTAACCTAGGCCCCTTGCTGTTTGCAATCTTTGTAAACACCTTACCTTCATGTATAAGATACTCACAAAGCTTGTTATTTGCAGATGATTTTAAAGTTTTTAAAATAATATCATCACCTGAGGATTGTATTGGATTGCAGCAAGATCTAGACTCTGTTGTAAACTGGTTTGTAGAAAATAGAATGGTTTTAAATGTTAGCAAGTGCCAATTAGTGACTTTTAGTCGCAAATCTAACCTTATAAACTTTAATCTTATGATAAACAACTCTCCAGTAGTAAGGAAAACTGAATGTAAGGATCTGGGCATCAATTTGCAAGCAACCTTAAAGTTTAATAGACATTATGAGTTTATTGTAAATAAGGCTTACAAATCGATACTACTATTAAGCTATACAATGCTTTAGTAAGGCCACACTTGGAGTATGCTGCTGTAATCTGGTCACCACAGACTGATGTACATATTAATATGATAGAAATGGTCCAAAAAAGGTTTTTGAGATACTTGTATTTAAAGCAATATAATATATACCCTTTTATGATATCATATAACACCATGATCAATACTTTTAAAATAGAAAAATTGAGTCAGAGACGATGTATGCATAGTGTTCTATTTATTTATTACATTGTAAATAACTTAAAGCAATGTAAATGTTCCTTGATTAACAAAATAAGATTTCATGTTCCTAAAATTAACCTTAAGCTTTTCGATGTTGATCCCTTAAGTTGTTCACCAATCAAGAATATGGCTCAGGAATGTAACAACATTTTACAGAAGTGCGATATTGACATTTTTAACATCAGTGCAAATAGTATTAAAGCATATTTTAAGTAGGAGTGAATGTTATTTCTTATTTCTATTGTTCTTGCAATCTAAATGTGTTAATGCTTCTGCAAATTATTTATTATGTTTTAGTGTCTTTTACTTAACTGTTAGTGCTAGTTGGGCTTACTTTTAAATCTTAGTCTTAGAAATGTAAGAATTCTATATACATTCTAATTTAGTAAGTAACCACTCTTCCATTATAATTACTTTTTTAAGTGTTCTGTAAGAGTATAATAAATAAATAAAACTGTGTTCTGTTGCAACAGACGGAGCTCCTTCAATGACCGGAATAAAAAATGGCTTCGTTAAAATATTACAGACAAAGATCAGAGAAACGGGCATTGATAAACCAGATTTTCATCATATTCATTTTATAAGCCATCAAGAAGTTTTATGGTCAAAAGTGATCAAGTTGGAAAGTGTTTTAAAGTCAGTGAAAAAAATTATAAACTTCATAAGGTCACGAGACCTTAGCGACAGTTTTCTGCATTTTTACGTGATTTAGAAAGTGAGTACACTGGTTTACCATATTATGCAGAGGTGCGATGGCTTTCGTGTTCTATGGTAGTCGACCGGTTTTGGAAACTCAAAGAAGAAACACGCGTTGTCATGGAATCAAAAAGAGAAAATGTCAGCTTTCTATGCGATGTACCTTTTTTGCAAGATCTTTCATTTATGGTAGATATCACAAAACACTTGTCGGACTTAAATACGAAATTGCAAGGACCACATCAAGTTATTACAGATATGGATGATCATGGGAAAGCTTTCAAGTGTAATATGATGTTGTGGGAAAAACAGTTAGCAGAGGATAATCTGTCACATTTTCTGACTTGTAAGGCATATCAGGAAAGCACAAGTGTCCCAATATCTTACAAAATATATTCTGAGAAAATGAGAAGCCTTCTGGCAGAATTTGAGAAGCGTTTTCAGGATTTTAAGACCCAAGAAAACAATTTTTCTCTATTTACTGGTTTTTTCACTATCACTTGCAAATGGAAGTAATTGAGATTCAGTGTCAGACCCATTTAAAAATGTGATAGTGTTGGTACATTCGAATTCTATAAGTACTTGCCTGTTCAATACCAAGAAATGAGAAAATTTGCCTGTAAAATCCTGTCAATGTTTGAAAGTACCTATAAGTGTGACCAACTATTTTCTTTGATGAAAGGAAACAAATCTCCCACAAGATCGCGATTGACGGACGCACACTTGGACGTAGTTTTAAAAGTTATTTCCGCCGATAAATTCGCGCCGCAAATAGACAACCTAATTAAAGACAAAAGATGTCAATTAACTGGCAAAAGAATTTAATGTTTGTAGTTTTTTGTAATGTCCTTTTTAAAATTTAATAAACAGACTTGTCCTATAATAGTACTTTTTCTCAAGATTTTCAGTATAGTTTGTCTTCTTTAAGATAAGGTTTTGCAGCCCACCTAGTCGATGGTCTTCATGCTTTTGGCCCACCAGTGACTTTGAGTTTGACATGGCTGTCCGAAATGCTTTTAAATAAAAATAAATAAATAAATATCGTCTTTATTAATGCATACATGAACAGGAAATAGATAAATAAATATCCATAAACCTACACAGAGATATGCAGTTTACAGGGTTGGAGCGGCGAAGTTTAACCATAGGTTACTCTTACACTTAACCACTCCAACCCTGCCCAAACCAGCTAAACTTATTGCACATTAATTATAATTCTATATACCTAATACCACAAATAGATTCTAATCCGATTTTAATAAATCGTTTAATTTACTTGGAGTTAACTAAATACCTATTGGAGAACAACATACAATGTCTATACAGTCTGAAGACCCAACAAGTAGGATTTATATTTATGTCTTAAGGTATTAATATTACAAAGTCTTAACTCTTGATCCAAAGAATTAAAAAGCGAAACAGCATTATAAGTAAAGCTACGTTGGAATAATGTAGACTGGTGTTGTGGCATAGTGAGAAATTCCCGATTTCTCAGGTTACGGTCGTGAATAGCCGAACGAAAAATAAGTTTTTCTTTTAAGTAAATTGGTCCATCATTGCGCAGCAATTTTACCAGGAAAACAATAAAATGAAGTTTTACTGTATTGGACATATTTAACCATCTAAGCTCATTTATTTTAGCTGATATGTGGTCGTATTTCCTAAGATTAAAAATAAAACGGCAACATGTATTCTGAACAATTTGCAGGCGGTTTTTAGTAACCTTATCTAAACATAAAAAATAAACTATATTGCAGTAGTAGTATATCGGCAAGATCAAAGATTCACAGAGTTTTTTTCTTATTTTGAAATTGAGTATATACCTGTTTGCATATAGGACCTTCATCCTCGCATAACTTCTCTGCAGGAGCTTCCCAACATGTGTCCTAAACCTTAAACCAACATCAATACACAACCCCAAATTTTTGGCACATCCTGTAAAGTGTAGATCAACACCATCCGCCTCTCTGAGCAAAATAAAAGGACCTCAGTCTTATTTGGATTGATCTTTAAGTTATGGTCTTTAGAGTAGGTAAGTATCGCTTCAAGATCAGCATTGAGAGAGGTAGTGGCAAGATTTGGTTCATCGGGATCAAAGCAATGGAGTAACTGAGTGTCATCAGCATATGCCTGTACATGCGAATTGGCAGCTGTCTGGAAAATGTCAAAAGTGTAGACTAAAAATAAAAGTGGCCCAATTATGAACCCCTGAGGGACGCCGGACAATATTCTTTTCGTTGAGGAATATTCATTACCAATTCGCACCGTCTGGTGTCTCTCACAAAGGTATGATCTAAAAAAGGAGACTGATACCTCATCAAACCCCAAATACTCCAGCTTTGCGCAGAGCAAGTCGTGATCTAAAACATCAAATGCTTTAGAATAATCAAGTGAGACTGAAATGACCGCCATGCTTTTGTCCAAAGCCCTAATGACGTTATCAATTAAATTAAGCAAAGCAGATGTAGTACTATGGCCTTCCCTGAAACCCGATTGATGTATAGGAAGTAGACTATTATTTTTAAGATAACACAGGACCTGTTTATGAACAGTCTTTTCAAGTACTTTGGAAAGGACATGAAGAAGGCTAATTGGTCGTAAGTCACCAGCATTAGTCGGATTTTTAACCTTGGGTACAGGACAAACTATAGATTGCCGCCAGTATCTGGGAAAGTAGCCACATTCAATGCAGGAATTAATTATGTGAGTCAAGGGATTCAATATTATGGGTAGACTAAGCTTAATCATAAAAAGGGTGAGATCATCACATCCAGCTGCATTGGAATTGATACCATAAACATGATTCCAAATAGTCTCAGGCTCGACCAGAGTAAAACAAAATTTTATATCAGCATTATATTTATTAGCTTCATAAAATGCCTTTCTATCATTGTAGTTGTTTGTTTTTTGAAACACACTCATGAAATAGTCATTTACTACATCTGGCTTCATTTGATCAGGAGAAATGCAGCCACGTTTTGACTCTGCCCCAGCATACACATTCATCTGTCTGAGGCCCTTCCAGAGGCGTCCCATATTCCGGTCACGCTGTAGAAATTCTAGGTAACCCATCTTCTCTCTACGAACAGATGCAAGAGTAAAGTTCCGAAGCCGCTTGTATGCATCCCAGGACTCAGGGGTCTTATTGATTCTATACCTAGACTTTGCTTTGTCACGCTCTTTCATGATTTGCCTCAGCGTAGGTGTAATCCATGGTGCAGGTGGCTTGTTCACTCGTACGGTTTTGAGGGGTACATGATAGTTAAAAAGGGAGGATAAATGTGATGACAGAAAATTTACCTTGTTATCTATATCCGTTTCATAATAAATATCATCCCATGGTATATCACACAAGTCCTCATAAAAGAGCTCCTGATTAAAATCACGATAGCTGCGAAACGTTACAAATTTTTGTGTATTTCTCAGTGTTGGTAGTTCAAGGTTACAATAGGTCAATCTATGGTCACTAATGGGTTCAGCAGCAATTGTACCAGAGCTAGAGAGAACATCAGAATTGTAAAGAAATATAGGATCCAGCAATGTAGAGACAGAGGGCGTAACTCTAGTTGGTTCATCTATAACCTGGGTAAAACCTAGAGAATCAAATAACTGTGATAGAGGGTTTGCTAAATTTAAAAAGTTTACATTTAAATCTCCTAGGACAGTTACATACTCATACAATGGTAAGATCTCAGGCAATACATTGTCAAAAGCCCGCACACATTCCGGAACATTATTTCCCGTCCGATAAACTACCCCTGCAATTATAGTAACTTTACTATTTATTTTAATTTTAACCCAAATATTCTCTAATCCTTCAATATGTATTGCGTTATCCAAATTTACAATTTCGCTTTGGAAAGTAGTTTTGACGTAGATTCCCACGCCTCCCCCCCGCCCCACTACTCGGTCGCGTCGAAAAAACCTATAACCCTTCCGGCCAATCATATCAGATGAAACATCGGGGTTCAACCAAGTCTCGGTAACGGCTATAACATCAAAATCATTACCACTTACCAGGTCTACAAATTCCTGAAAACCAGTAAAAATAGATCTAAGGTTAAGATGAGAAATCTTAAATATACAAGAATTAGTCCTAATATTATTCATAACGTCTCTTTGTACTCTATACAGGTTCACAAAAATAATCTATTCTTTTATTTTGTTCATTAATTAAACGTAGCAGCGAGGGACATTGTCTATCTAGGGCGTTATGGCTAACATCAAGGTTTGGGTTTGGTACCTTACTGCAATTGGCACATTTTACAATTGCTGATTGACAATTTTTATACGAATGAGGGCCTCCACATTTAGAACACACCTTTTCTGCATTACAATTTTTTGCAAAATGATGAAACCCCATGCAATTGTAACATTGTAAAATACTAACATGGTTAAAAACACGGCAACTAGACCATCCTAATTTTAACCTTCCTTGCTTTAGCAAAAAACTGTGAGTTTTGGAGTCCAATTCTAAAATTAAGTCAATATTTTTGTACCTGTTTTCAGACTTTTTTAACACTTTTATGCAAACGTTGTTATCGGCGCCAAGATCATTCCATTTCACAATTAGTTTCACAACATCATCATCCGAATCATCAATACCTATGTCATCGCTGTTTATGTTTACGACTCTTAGTTTAGGCTTCTTCAATGTAGGTGACTCGACAGTATATTTTTGACCTAACTGACCCACCAACTTCTTACGTAAAGTATCTATGTCCTTCCTATCGGTACATCCAATGACAACGCCACCATTTGTGATTTCTCGAAACTTTGAGACATTAATATCTACGGGATCTACCTTTTGCCTAATATCCTTTTTTGTCAGCTTACTGTTTTGATCATTCTTCGGTTTTACCAACAATACTGATTCAGGTGTATTTCTTTTTACAACTTCGGCAAAAAGCTTTCCAAGGCGTATGTCTGTTGTATGACCATCCTTTAGCTGCTTTTCCAGACTATCTACTTTGATAAGCAATTCCTTGTTTTTCTCCTCTACAAGAGCTATAATTTTGTCCTTTGCAGCTGCATTTTGCTTTTGTTCTTCCGTAACTGCTTGATAAAACAAATAGAAATCCCTTTTATGCTTATTGCACTTATCACAATAAACTTCAAATATCTGCCACCTCGTAACTGCAAGACTCTGACCTCTGAAGCAGAAACCATATTAGCTACTTCAGTATGACATAATCGCGCCCTACATCCATCGCAACTAAATATTTCAACCTGGTCGCTAGTTTTCTTGCAAACATCACACTCCATGATCCTCAGGAGATTTTACCCCGAGATATGGCAACGCTGTCGCCTGTTTCTTTGGAACCACCTTGTAAACAATGCAGGAATGTAATGTTTACTTTCTTAAAAATATCGAATATTTCCGAAACTTTTAGTTCCTCGGGTAATGCAGACACTTATAGATTACCGGATACTAATTTTATGCAATAAATATTTCATTAACTTAGAGAAAACACCGAAAACTTGCGCACAAAATAAGAAAACATCTGAGATGTTGCCAGATGTACTATACATACATATTTTCATTAATGATCTTGTGAGAGTGGTGTATTATTATAAAACTAATTGAATTTATTTTAAATTATGCCTGAAAGTCAAGTGTGCCATAAATTGAAAGAAAATGATAAAATATTGGTAGGAATCCAATATAAAGGAACAAAATGGCGCCCAATAAAAATGAAGACAGTATATTTAACACATATATACTGTGACTATGTATTGAACTGATATATGTCACACTTCACTATTCCTACCAAAAGGAAAAAAAACCATAACGAGGGCAGTTCCGAGTAAAGGCAATTTACTGATTTTTTTGTCTGCGGTTATCTGCTTGGATGTTTGAATTTTATATCTTTTTAACCTTCTTATTTCTTAACAGCTTTGTCAACAGGATTACTCTTATGACAATAAAGCATATTTTGATTTGAGTTATTTTTTCTAGGAAGTTCCCTGAAACCCATACAACTTTTGTATTTATTATTTTTTTCTATCTACAAAAATAAACCCCGAAAATGGGTTAACATCTTTATCTGCACGATTTTAAATGAGCTTTCATATGTGTGATCAAAACTGTTCGATAACTGCATTTGTCACATGAATGTACCTTACTGGTTATGGTGTTCAAGCGGCTTTGATCATCAGAATGTCGAGTCATTATGTGATGGTCTAAACTGCGTTTCCTATTAAACTTGTGATTACATGGAACACACGCGAAAGGCATCTGATCATAGTGAACACGCATGTGATGATTAAAATTAGTTTTGACAATGCACTGGTATTCACAAATGTCACATTTAAACTTGTACTTGTCCGCACCGGTTTTGTGTGTCAGTAAATGATCTTTAAAATGATCGTATCGGACAGTTTTATATTGGCACTTGGTGCAACTGTGCACTTTACGGGTCACAAGATCTCTCCACACTCCACATTGATCTGAATGTTTCGACAAGTAATGTCCATCCAATTGAACCTTTTGATTGAAAGATTTCAGACACAAAACGCACACAACACGGAATTTACCATCGTGAATGTTCAGATGAGTCCGTAGATGACACTTATGAATGGTCTTATACGGGCAGTGATAACAACAATACTTCAGGGCATTTTTTTTCTCATGTTTATGAAGATGTTTCTGTAAACTATCCTTTCTCTTAGTTTTATAAACACACTGCGTTGTTGCCTCTTTAGAGTTACTATCCTCTCTAAACCTAAAAAAAAATTAAAAATTATATATTGTCAATTTAAAATTGGTTTAAAATTGCCATTTAATTTATTTTACAGAAGATAAAATACATGGCAATTATGTTGCCAACACTGTGGCTTTATCAGATGTTACATGTTAAATAATAGTGTAACACAAACTGTAGTTACAATAAGGAGTTCGCGAGACTGCGACTAGCTTAGTCTCCAGATTTTGAATTCTTTTTTTTCACAATTCAGTTTCAATAACAGAACTTTGTTATGCAAGAATAATAAGTAACTGTTCTATGTTTATTATGAATGATGTCTTTGAATAAGTCACTAGATATATACTTATTACACTTAGCTAACATCTGAAATTTATATAACTGTTATCAGTTGCCAATATTGGGCAATAATATTATTGTGAGTAAACTATTCAAGAAATCAAACACAAGATGTTAATTCAACAAAAATATTTTTGGCAAAATTACAGAATCTGGGACTTCTGGTCGTACCCTTTCAATTCTGTCGATGTGACACTGGAATGATGGACTCCATATTGTACAACAATATTCTAGAACGCTACGAACCAATGAGTTATAGAGACACCCAATTGCTTTGGTATCAGGTATATATGTCGCTTTATAAAATCCAGTAGTCTAAAACCCTTAAGTACAATGTTATCAATATGTAGATTAACAGTTATATTTTCATAAAAAATAAAGCCTAGGTCCGTAAAAAAACTAACAACTTCAAGACTTTCATTTTAAGGGAGCTAATAGCTTTTTCAATTTCTCTGTTGGTTAATGGGGTTAGGTATATGGAGTTGTTTGTGCGTAGATAACTCCATATACCTAACCCCAACAACCAACAGAGGAATCAAAAATGCTATTGGCTCCCTTAAAAACAAAAAATCAGCTGACTTTGATGGGATATCAACATCTGTCTTAAAAAGAATAGGTAATGAAATCAAAGACCCACTACGAATAATTTTTAATGCAGCCATATGCGAAGGAAAATACCCAAATATTTTAAAACTTTCCACAGTGATACCCATTGGTCGGATCCCTGCTAAGTAGCATCTCAAAGGTATTCGCGAACATACTGAACAATAGACTCCAAATATTTCTTAATAAATATAAAATAACCTCAAACCAGCACGGTTTTTTAGCTGGTAGATCTAAAGAAACGCATCATTCGACCTCATGAATTTGGTTTTCGATCCAATCTATCGGCAGCATCAGCCATTAATGCACTAACGGACTTTATCCAGGAGACCTTTGAGAACTGCCATTATGGCCAGGCATCATTTTACGATCTATCCAAAGCCTTCGATTGCATTTCACCTGAAATATTAATATCTAAGCTTGCTAGATATAATATCCACACAAGCGCTGTCACCCTTTTGGGTTCTTATTTGTCGGATCGTTGCCAGTATTGTGTGTTTGGAGGGGACAAATCTGACAGAAGACTTGTCAAATATGGAGTTCCCCAGGACTCTGTACTGGGACCTACATTATTCTTAATATATGTTAATGATATCACGACTTGTCTTTCATCCGGTAAGCTGGTAATGTTTGCTGATGACACTGCTGCGCTTGAAATGGCTGATACAGAGGCCGAACTGGCGGCGGCGGCAATGGAGTCGGGGACCTGTGTGAGCGAGTGGTTTACTAGCAATAGACTCACCCTGAATCAGGAGAAAACACAGATCTTGCGATTCTCTTTAAGGTCAATGCAGTCAATCGATAAGCCGGTAAAATACCTGGGGATCCACATTGACGTTGGGCTCACTTGGGAGGGGCATTGTGCTTGGCTGGCAGGTAAGCTTAATAGAATTGTGTTTGTTATGCGTAGCCTGAGAAACAGCGTCTCTGACCCTGTCCTGAGGACAGCTTATTTTGCTTACTTCCACTCACACATATCATATGCCATTTTGTGCTGGGGCCACTCTGCACATATGTCCAGAATCTTTACCATACAGAGGAGGTGTGTGAGAGTCATGGCAGGGAGGGGTTTTCGAGACTGTTGTAGGGATCTCTTTGTTTCTCTGAGGATTCTGACTGTTCCATGTGTATATATCTTGTCATGTTTAATTCATGTGAAAAACAATATAACACAGTACCAGACCAACAGCGACTACCATTCATATGGTACAAGGGGCAAGAATGATCTTGTTGTCAGGCATTCTCGAACGGCAAGGGCCAGGGACGGACAGAACCATTTTGGAATAAAGTGTTTTAATGCACTTCCAGATAGGACCAGATCTCTTTCCTTTCCTAAATTTAAAATAGTAATGAAAAACTATTTAGAGCAAAAAGTCTTTTATTCTTTGGAAAGCTTTTTAATGAACAATTTTGACGACATCTAGATGCACCCACTTTAAACATGTATATATTCGTTAAATTTTATCTATCATAGTCTGTAATTTTATTATACACTACTTATGAATGTAAATTGTTTGGTCCTTGTATATAGTTAGAATTACTTGTTAGTTATATTTGTATTTTTTATCAGTGACCCGTAATGTATTTATAATAATTATTGTGACATTTATTTCTTTTCTCCTAGAAATTTTGACTTGTGAAAATACTATGTATATCCATCACAAATAAATATTGATTGATTGATTGATTGATATATATAGAGAACTGGAAAAGAGATCCCTACATGGCTGGATTGTTTTTCGATTTGTCTCGTGCGTTTGAGAGTCTGAATTTGGATTTTGTAGCTTAGAAGCCGGACAATGCTGGCATCAGGGGAAAAGCAAATGTTCTAATAATATCCTTCCTGGAAAATCGAAAAATGCTAGTCAAAATTGAGGACTGAACATCGAGTAAATATAGCATTGATATTGGAACAGCACAGGGGTCAGTGCTTTCTCTGCACATACTTTTGGTCTTCATAAATGACCTGTGCATGCCTGATATAACCATAAAATTCGCCGACGACGAACGAAATCTCTGCGACAAATGAGAGAGAACTTCAGTCCAAGATTGACTCAGTGATGAAGAACATAAATCAATGGTACTTTTCAAGCTTGTACTAAACAGAAACAAGAATCACTATACCATTCCATAAGTCTGCACCAAAAACACCAACCATGATTAATAATCTTTAACCTAAAACCCATGGAGTCTTGCAGAGAAATATTCAAAACCGAAAAGATCCTGACTCTCTACTCAATATATATACTAAAGTGTGCAATGTATGTACAGAATTCCCAAGAAACTCTCTATATCACCAGTATCCAACCAGAAGTAGAAATGAACTCACAGTACCAATACATAGATCAAGATTTTATGAAAAATCCCCCTATTATGCGTGTATTCAAAACTACAACAAACTCCCAAATGATATTAAGGTAGCAAATACCATGGTCCAATTTAGGAAGACTGACTAGCTATCTAGTAGGAAAAGCATACTACACACTCAAAGAGTTTCTGTAGCAATAAAATACCTGACATTGTCTGTATTCGTATTGTTGTAATGTTACATGTAAGACGTAAATTTGTCTAAATGTAAGGTAATATTAATATTGTCTGTATAAATACTTCCTCTGAATTGTGATCTTACTGTAATTCGTAAACATGTCCAGTATAAATATGGTTGGTTTTGTGATGTGTGATCACTGTTTGTGACCTTTTGGACTAATGAAATATTATTATTATTATTATTATCTATGAAGTAAGTGGTGGGTATGAGATTAATACATTTGTGAAAATGGAGCACTTTACATTTCGAGATGTTAAGAGAGATAATTTCAATGTCAGACTACAGAGGATTGGAGTCTGAGGAGACTGGTGAAAAGAATTTTAAGTCGTCTGCATATAAAAGACATTCAGGAAATTCAAAATAAGATTCTATATCATTTACAAAAAGCAGAAATACAACTGGACCAATGTACGAACCCTGTGGGACACCAATGTCACAAGAACCTCTCTGGAAACTGGAAAAAACTTGACAAAAAGTATTCCATACTTTGTGTTTCGAAGTGATATTTTAAAAAACAAAAAAATGCCGAAAATTACTTACTGTTTCCTGGTATCCTCTTCATTTTCATTTTTAATATCGATTTCCTCATGTTTTACAGAATATGATGCACTGGAGTATCCCTCACTATATTTTTCCTCTTTTACATCAATATCAAGTTCTCTACAATATAAAAATTTGTGATTACAAATGAGGAATTATTAAAATTAATTATTTGATTGTTAGACAAAATCAACAGAAAATATTTAAAACAAATATATTTTCCTAATATAAATACCATTGACATATTATACTAGGAGGATGGACTGGGCCAACTGCCCAATAATCAATGACTTCGGAGTGGGAGAGAGAAATGTTGAGAGAGATAGCGCGAGTCGTGGCAAAAAATCTTTCGTTTGCCCGCCAAATCACTTGTTGTTTGTGTTATTCGTGCTTTTGCATGCGCTTTTGTATTGTAAATCATTTATTATTGTTATTTTGTGGCATATTTGTATTAAAATGAGATCGTGTTCTGCTGTTAATTGTACTACAAGAGCGAAAAAAGGCGAGAAAATAAAATTTCACAGGTAAATAGTTTTATATAGGTTAGGTATTAAAAGCAATATTAATAACATTATTTAACAGTCCGAAAATAAAATAACTGTAGGTACTTGTATAATAATTACAACTCATGCTCTTTAATGATGTTTTTTAGATTTCCAAAAGATGATAACTTAAAAAAGTTATGGGTACATGCTGTTAGAAGGAATAATTATAATCCAGGCAGTACAGCTGTTATTTGTGAAAATCATTTTAGAGAGGATGACTATGAGGTCAATGTTCATGGAAATCGGGTATTAAAAAAGCAAGCAATTCCATCACAATTTGATTTTCCTGCTCATTTAATCAAAGTTATCAGGAAGCGTAAACCCATTACAAGAAGAGTTAATGTAAACCAAGGTAAGGGTGACTGTAATTAATAATTGATGATTATTCTGCTGATAAAATAAGACACCCTCTAAGTAATATAATGTTATAATATAAAAACATATATCACTTTAAAACAAATATTTAATAATATTCATATAGTTTAAATATAAATATACATTTTTAGGAAATGCTGTTGCAGGATGCAGTACAAACGTACTTCCTGAAGTAGACCCTATGGAAGTTGATTTAGTGCCAGAAGTTAATAATGGGCCTGAAGATAAAGTAATTAATATACCCAATGAAATAAAATCATCTTCCAGTGTAGAAAAAAAACCTTTTGTGAGGTAAGGAATATGTACAATTGCTTAATAAGGCATTGTTCATTATAGAGATTAGATCGCAAGTTTAATTGGCTGTAATGAAAACTCTCCCTATAAGGCTCAAATTCACTTATTTATAACAGTATTAAGTTGTTGACAAAAATCTGTAGGTATTTTCTATTTTTAGAAATAGACGGGATCCAATAGTCTTTGGGGATTTCCAGGAAAGTGATTTAGAGTTTCAAGAAAAGAGGAAGAAATTTTGGAAAATTGCTAATCAAACTGTTTGTAGATATAAAAAAATGAATAAATATTACCAGAGTAAAATCAGTCGACTAAAACAAAAAATAAAGAATCTAAATGCACTATTGGATGAATTAACAAGAAGTAAAAAATTGTCATCAGACCAGTCATTTATATTAAAGGTTGATAATTAATTTTATAGTAGATATTGCATGATTTTTGTATGTTGTAGGTTGAACTTAACAGACTATTTTTTTTTGTGGAGGTATTTATAAATTTTCATAACTTTTTTCAAAATAACTAACTTTTTTAGGAAAGTATTCCAGGTACCATCAAGGAAATATTGTTTAGACAGTTAAAAAAAGGTGTATGTGCTAAATATACTCCAGAATTAAGGTCATTTGCTCTGACTCTGAATTTTTATTCGTCATCAGCATATGACTATGTACGTCGTATATTTGGTATTAAGTCTTTGCCACATCCTAGAACCCTGTCCAAATGGTATAGTAGTATTGACGGGTCACCAGGATATAGTTCTCAAGCACTAAATGCTATTAAAAATAAAGTTCGGCTAGAAGAACAAAAGGGCAAGAAATTGGTGGCTGGTTTAATGATTGATGAAATGTCCATTAGAGAGCATGTTCAGTGGACAGGAAGTAGACATGTTGGGTATATAAACTTTGGTACAGGTTTACAGGAAAGCGATATTTTACCAAGAGCTAAAAATGTACTGGTTTTTATGGTGGTTGGGTACAATTGCAGATGGAAAGTGCCAGTGGCTTATTTTTTAATAAATTCATTATCTGGTGATGAAAAGGCAAACTTGGTAATAGGTTGTCTTCAACAACTTGGAGACACTGGAATTTCCATCAAGAGTTTGACTTTTGATGGATGTGCTTCAAATATAGCTATGTCCCATATATTAGGGGCTAACTTGCACTTTCCGAACATAAAACCTTATTTTTTAAACCCTATCAATAAAGAAACAATATATATTATTCTTGATGCTTGCCATATGGTAAAGTTAATTCGTAATGCTTTGGGTGACTGGGGACAGCTACAGGATGGCGAGGGCAGAATAATTAAATGGGCACTGTTTGGTGAGTTAGTTAATTTACAGAATGAGTCTGGCCTTCACTGTGCCACAAGAATACGCTCTAGGCATATCCAGTATTCTAAAGAAAAAATGAAAGTAAAACTTGCTGTCCAAACATTTAGCTTAAGTGTGGCAGACGCGTTAGAGTACTGTGACAAGGATTTAAATATACAAGCATTTCAAGAAAGTGAAGGAACAGTCGAGTTTTGTAAAAATATTAACAACATTTTTGACTTGTTGAACACTCGAAATGCTTATAGTAAACTCTCATATAAAAGACCACTTTTTAAAGGAAGTGAAAACTTCTTAAAAAATTCTATTGATCATTTTGTGAACTATTTAAGCACTTTAAAAGGAACTACGGGAGAAAATATTTTAATTAGTAACAGGAAAACTGGTTTTCTTGGCTTAATTGTATGCTTATTAAGTCTACAAGGAATTTTTAATGACTTGGTAAAAACAGATATTTTACAGTTTCTTCTATCATACAAATTAAGCCAAGATCACTTGGAAATGTTTTTCTCTGCTGTACGACGAAGGGGTGGCTTTTCAAATAACCCAACGGCATGGCAGTTTGAAAATGCCTTTAAACGCCTATTAGTACATAGCGAAATAATTTCCCCAGACAGTGCCAATTGTTTATCCCAGGATAATACATCAATTTTAAATATTAGTGTAAATTATAAGAATAATACTTTAGATACTCTAGAAGAAAATTTTGAATTATCTGAAGAAATTAATAACAGTTTTATTTCTAATTTCAACAACATTACTAATTGTATATATTTAAATGATGTTACAGAATATATTGCAGGATTTGTATCTAGAAAACTTGTAAGAACTTTAAACTGTAATGTGTGTGCTTCTTCAGTAACGAATAATGTCTCATGGTCAATGTTACTTAATAAAAAAAACAGGGGGGGGCTTTGCAAGCCGTCTAAAGATGTTGTAAAGATTTGCCTTGTTGCTGAAAGTATAATAAGAACACAGCAAAATTTTACAACATCTAATTTAATTTTAAAATTAATCTGTTTGGCTTTAAGACAGCTAAATGTAACACAGTTATTTACATCTTTGTCAGAGCATTGCTTGGAGCAAGATCCTCTAGATGGGCATGTTTTACAGCTAATACGGCTAATATTAAAACACTACTTTACAATAAGAGTTCATCATATAAATTCAACAAACAATGAAATAAATAATAGGATAAGACACAAGCTAACAAAAACAATAATTTTTAGTCACCAATAGTTTATTTTTAAATTTTGTCTACAAATATACTTCATTTCTGTGTGTCCTCTCATTTCAAAGTAACAAGAAACACTCTTTAATTCAAATTCAAAAATAGTTTATTTGTCACATATCAACATGTATAGCATTTTACATAGTTTCCTAATACAAAACTTACATGACAAAAAGGGTCAGCCTCTCGATTATGAATAACCGTTAGCAATTACACCCAGCGGACTCAGTGCAGTTGTGAGGTGCCCTACATTGATCGATTTAATATTAAAATTACTAGATATATCAGTATTTCGAATATTTAAACTAAACATTTTCAACATCTTTAAATATGTTAAATGTTCTAGCCCATATAATCCTAAATTGAAATAAAAAATTACACCATAAGGTAAAGCCGATGGTAAAGCAGCAGCTAACAGTTTAAATGTGCATAGGGTTACTTATAAGTAAGCCAATTAAAGACGGGGTCACAGGTAAAAAGTTTAGCTAGTAAAGATATCATGACTCGAAAAAAAAAACACTAGCTCTATGATGCCCATATACCTAAGTTATGTCCAGACATGTAAAAAATCTAAAGAAATCAAGTAATTATAACACCATGTTATCACACACTACAGTATGAAGTTTGGGACTGAGATTAGATATTTTGACCCCAGTAATTGTAAGGGTAATATTTTTCGACTTATAACCTTTCATTTATGTGTAATGTAATAAAAATTGATTTTTTTTTAAATGGTTGTTTTTATTATCTTCATCCTTCCCTTTATTTCGCATATAATAAAACATAGGTACACTATCCACATCATTTTTTTATTTAGCAATGATTACAAACTTTAACAATATGTTTTCTAAAATCCTTTAAAGAGTGCTTTAAGCACTGGTAAGTACTCAGAATATTTTTAACTTAAGTGAGTGTTTATCTAAACTAATCTAATAGCCAAATTACTTTAATTTCACTAATTTAAGCAGTCAACAAATCTCATGACTCAAACTCTCAATAACGATATTTCATTCTTAATTATATGCAAATGCATCTTAACGCGTTTTATAAATGTATTGGTATTTTTTATATTCCTTAGATTATCAGGCAATTTATTAAATTCCACCGATGATTGCACTATTTAACAAAATATTGTTTAAAACACCCCGTCTTCTACTTCGTACGTATACTTTCTCCGTATTTTCTGCCACACCTATCTCCATCTCTCTCTCGGTTCTCTCTTTCTAGTCTCTTCCACATTTTAATACACGTCGTTTATTGCTAGTGGGCCAGTCCATCGTAGTATAATACGTCAATGATAAATACAGATAAACTTATTTACTTACAAGTCTCCCTCTTCTTCAATTTTCATACTACCATTTTCTGGTTTGATGGTAAAACAATCCGAGTCTGAACCATACAAATCAGTTTTAATGTCATACTCAGCAGATGTCCTTAAACATTTATTATTCTATACCATTGACTTTATAATAAATACCATTGAAATTATAATAAATACTTATACTTTAAATGGAGGAAGCATAGATAGACATTGTTATACTTTTTACTGATTAAACAAAAACAAAGAATGATATCTCATAAACCACAAAAGTATTGATCAAAAATTACCAATTACAAAATTGACATTTTACTAAAAATATTTAAAAGTTAGATCAGGGCGATTTTATTTGAAACTTCAGCAAAATGTTTTACCTGTGCAATTTCTAACACTGTGAATGTCATAATTCACATAATGTATATTCATGTCACATTGGTAACACTTGAAATGAACAAACCCTGGAAATTGCATAAGTAAAATATTTCAAATAAAGCACCCTAGATCTAATTGTAATTATGTAATTTAAAAAAATTCTCCTTGCGTTTCAATTATTTAATTAAATTATTTAAATTAGGTATAACCCTCGGTATAACCTAATACAACAAAGTTTGCAATATTTGCTTCATTAGGGGGCTACAACCCCCAACAATCAGCCCCTCTGAAGATGGCTGTTCATAAATATTTTTGAAACTTTTGAAGACTCATGGGCGTCCTTAATGGGAGGGGCAGAAGGAAGAGTGACTATGCTTTGACTTGACATTTATCTGCCCTTAACTAACATTTAGAAGCATATATATTATCTTTAGAGAAAAATAATCAATTTCTGTGTTACCTATAAAGAATTATGATCAACTTGGCAATTATGTGCATATTTCCTAAGTAATGTTTTATGAAAAATATGTTGTTTAACAATTCTGTCTATATGTGAAAAAGAAATTAAACATCTACGACCTTTCAAGAACTAGCTTTTTTATGTAATTTAAAAGAAGTTGGTTCATGCATAAATTTGTGTTTTGAGGTAATTAAAAACATGTAATCTTTCTCATACATATTTCAAATCTGTTCAAATTATTAATAGTTAAAAAGAGTTAATATAAAATAAGTCAAACAATTTACTTAATAGGATTGAAATCTTTGACTTCTTTGCTCACTATGGGACTACTTGAGTTGTTCTTGATTTGATTCATTATTTTTGGCATTTTTCTCATCATCTTTCTACACTTTTTTTAACTCTGGTACCTATGCCAACCAGTTTGTTTGGAAAAAACAACTGAATTTACGGAATTAAAAAAACTGCCACAACAAACAAACCTTAACCTAAGAATGTCTGCTTCTAAATATTTTTGAAATGGTTAATAGCAAATAGCAATAGTAAAAACCAAGACCTTTAAACTCTAATAGATTAAAGGGTTATACTACGTGCGGGGTCTTGGACAAGTGGAACGTGCGGTGCGGTAAAGATAAGTGACATAGTCGGGCGATCCCAGTTCGTATGAACAGCATGTGGTTACGTGAGATTTCGAAAGATTTTTATAATTAATTATTAAATAATAAAGTATTATTAACATTGATATACTTGCTAGATTTTTTGTTGATTAGAATTTACAGGTCTTGTGTAAAAACCATATTCTGTAATATCCAAAAGTGATTTACAAAATTAGTTTATTTATTTTGAGCTAGATGGCGCTAAAGGTTTGAGTCCTGATTATTTAGGTAGATGCCGAAAGTAGTAATAAATGGAATATATAGGAAGATAAATAAAAATAAGAACAATTGCTGTCAAATTGGTAACACAACAGTTTTTTCAAGCTTTTCAATACTGCTATAGCTATTGGATTAATTCTTTAAGACAAGTTTAATTTAAAATTGCACACAACTCATCCAAATACAAAAATGTTCAGTGAAATTCTAAGACGCATCATACAAGTTGGTCATCTCTTATTTTATTTCGCTGTATGAACGCCTTATGCGGGTTGCATTTTTTTGATCTTTTTTATTTGCTGTATAAATAAAGAGATACAATCGTTTTTTATGGAAGTTTTACGGTGGTCATCTCTTATATTTATTGATAACAGATTTATATTTTTGAACGCCTAAATATGCGGGTTGTTTTAGTATTTTTATATATATATATCTTTTTTATTTGCTGTATAAATACACTTAATAACAAAAATCACTAAAAAAATTTTTATTATGCGTCCTTTTCAGGTACGACTTTTATCGTTTTTTATGGAAGTTTTACGGTTGTATGATGTTACTAATAACTAAAATTTTTGGTTCTCCGTAATATTTATTGATAACAGATTTATATTTTTGTAAATGTTACATAAAACATAAATTGAAATATTGTTTTAGTATTTTATATATATATATATATATATATATATATATATATATATATATATATATATATATATATATATAATCATAACGGTTTGGCAACGTCGAGATGGAGTGGGCGTTATACCAAATATTCTTCAAGGCAATCGCCCCAAACCCAGCAACCGCTTCGTTTGTCATTTTTAAAATATGGAAGTCGTTCAAATATATATATATATATATATATATATATATATATATATATATATATATATAAATAATCATAACGGTTTCGGCAACGTCGGGATGGAGTGGGCGTTATATACCGGCTTTCTCTGCATTCGTGAACTCAGCCATATTTATAATTAATTGAACAAAATGCAGGTATTTGCTGGTGTTTAGTGTCTTGACATTGTTCAGTTTAATATTTTGCTTTAAAGTATTTAATTGTTTAATTTCCTTTTCCTCGAAAAAAGTTTACTTTACGGAAAAACTCTAAGATACCTTTTTGAACTTACATATCTCAGGTTATCCAAAAATAGAATAAACATTTTTAAAAATAGGTCAGTATAGCATACTTTCTTAGCCGTTTAAATTGCAAGTGCACGTTACTGGCTTTATGTTGATAAGAAAAACCTTCAAAGAAGGTGCCAAGAAATGTATATGTGAAGTTTCAAATTTATAAATTCTATCGTTCAGAAATAGTTTAGATTTTTTTTAGTTACAACGTTGAACACTCTATATCTCGGAAACAAATAATTTTAGGACATATATTCTTAGGAACTTTTTATCTGGAAATGACCCAAAGAATCGTCCCTTGAATTTCTCGACATCACTTATAAGGACACACCCTGTATATTAGAGCGGCTCTAGTTCGGAATAATTAGTTATTTAATGGCATGTCCACTTTACCTTCGACGTTGCCAAGTTTATTACATTTTCATATTTCTGTTATTTGTTAAATTCTTACAAAGTGTGAGGTGTTTTATTTTTTTTCTTTGTCCATTTAGATTAGGTCGCGGTCATGATTGGTTAAGCGGGGAACACAATGAAAGTTACATCATTCGTTTCAGACCATTTACATCCAACCTAATTTTTCTTTCTGTATTTTTCCGTGTTCGAGGATAGGAATAAAAGACGCCAGTGTTGAATAATATCATTTAAAATCAAAAAAACTTTTCATTTCTTTAAATGTCAATAAACGAAATTTTTTGTTCATTTGTTTTGAGTCTCTCAAACCGCTTCTTGGAAGGCAGACCTCTTTGTTTCTAACATAAGTGGTTCCACGTGTTCGGTTTTGCTACTTTGCTTCGGGGGGAGGTGGGAGACTTAACTGCTCAGTATGGAAACTAACGACTCCGCTAGAAAGGAAGCGGGCGCTGTGAACGTGTGAGGCCTAGTTCCATCCTGTTCACCTTCCCAGTTCTATATAGAATATTGACGTAATGGCCGTTATGAGGCGGGAGTAGGAAAGGAGAGGGTATAGCTTGCAAGAAAATGGTCATCTCGTGATACTAATAGTACTCTCAAGGAGCATCTAGTGGAAGTCAAGACGCATTTCAAAGATTTTAAAAAGATATTTGTAAGAATTGGGGTGTTCCGGGAGTTTAGAGCCCGGCATCCCTTCGATAATGTTTCCAAACTCAAATAAAATGTAAATCTGGGAGAATCGGCCCAGCTCTGACTAAGTCCCAGACGCAGAGCCGTCTGACATTCTGAACTTGCATCCACATCAACACCCTCGATATTTAGTTCTTTACGCATGAAACACAATGCAAATTACGTAATTTGATTTTGTCCATTTACGTCAAATTTTATTTTTATTTATGTTTTTTGGTGTTTTGTTAGCTACTTTTTTGAAACATAGGTTATAAACGGACATATTCAGTTCTACATCTAATTTATCATCCATTTTTGTACCGCAAATGTATACTTTCTTTTAGGTTTCGATTTGGTTGGTTAGTTTTTACGTTAAACTTTTTTGGGAGTTCCATGGTGTGCTTGTGCCCTGTTTTTACTTGATTTATTATTCGAACGGTAATATATCTGAGATCTCTGGAATACTAGGAACTTTTCAGTTAAAATGTTTGGGTAATTCTAGGGATTTTTGCTAGAACCTTGGTATATTCAATCCAATTATGCCTATCTGACAGAACATCAGTAACGTCAGTGTCACTCATTGATTGCAATGAAAAGTGAAAACTTAATTTCGAAGTCAAATTCTGAAGACTTTCAAACACAAGTTCATCCAATTTCTCAAACGAATTATTTACTTTTCTTAGACTTTGCCAAATTAAAAGCTTTAAGTTGACAACTATGACTATGGTGCGGCGGTGTGAAGCTTGTAATAAAAATAATCGTGTAAGACCAGATTTATCTTTTCATAGGTAAGTAAACAAGTCCCCCAATTTTTATTTAAATATTTCTATCTTTGGTATGTTGTAATCACATGGAGTGGCGTATATAGACATTGCTTGTGGGGGTTTTTGTTAAACAACCAAAAAAAAAAGGTCCTCTTATTTATTTATTTTTTTATACCTAATTAAGCATAATTGCTATAAACGACCAAAAAAAAGGTCGTTACTTTAATTTAACTATATAGGGTTTACCCGCCAATCCCGAAAAAAGTCACGCTACACTTAGCCTTAATGCACAGATCTTCTTAGTCGCTAATAGCAATAGATGGTAGAAGTATCATCTGGGAAATGTGTAACATAAACATAAGTATTATTCGCAAAACGAGCAAGATCATTTATAAATAACAAAAAGCAGATAAAATTTTATGATGTGTCTCTTTAGATCGCAGCAACTTACAGCAGAACATTGACAGATTTGGGGATTGGTGTGATCAGAACTGTTTGGAACTGATATATATATATATATATATATATATATATATATATATATATATATATATATATATATATATATATATATATATATATATATATGTATATATATATATATATATATATATATATATATATATATGTATATATATATATATGTATATATAAATATTGATTTATTTTAGATTTCCTAAAAATCCAGATAGGAAGAGGTTGTGGTTTGCCCTATTAGGTTTTGATGAAAACAAGACTTTGAAGAAGAGAAGTGAAATATGTTCAAATCATTTTGAAAAAACTGATTTTCAGTATAAAAGAGATGGGGTAAAATTTTTAAAATTAGATGCTATCCCAGCACTTTTTGAACCATCAGATTTTAGGTAAGGTGATTTAAACTCTGAATATCTTTCAAGAATAATTATTTTAAGAATCTTTCCTAACAAACATGTTTTAAATTATGGTTTGTTAAACAAATATCTATTATAAAGTTGTATTTGGTTTGATATCACTTTTATTTCCATTTTTATTTAAGTAAATAGTTGAATGTTTCACTTGTAGTGCGTATACATTGCAACAAGTCATTATTGATCTTACTTTGAATGAGGTACCTCTGTATTCTACATGGTTGTAACAAGATTTTCATTTCTCACATATTAGGTATCATATTAGATCAGGAACGAGTATTGAAATAAAATATTTTTTTCTTTCAGTTCAGACTCTACATTTTCTGGTACCCCATCAAAAAAAAGGTATGCTGATTTCAATCTAATTGAAAAATATTGCTTATTTTTTAAACATTGTGTAAAGTTGTAAATAATGTTCATACTTCTTTCATTCTTATTTCTAATGAGAAGTTACCATCAGTTTTTTTATATTACAGGAAACTTGATATTGATGTAAAAGAGGAAAAATATAGTGGAGGATATTTCAGTGAACCATTTTCTATAGGACATGACATCAGTATTAAAAGTGAAAATGAAGAGGATACTTGTAGACAGTAAGTTTGTTATTAACTTATTGAACAAATATAAACAACAGTGGGACAATTTTTCTAAATGTCATGATTACAAAATTCGTTCTGGTCTGACTATAAAATATTATATTATTATTATGTATATATTATACAATTGATTGTATAGGTAGAGTAATAAATGCAATATTCATTACAGGGGATTTACTGCAACATCTGAGAATGACATTAAAGTTGATTGGGATTATTCAAATTCAGATTATTTTACTATCAAAAGGGAAAATGGTAGTATAAAGGCTGAAGAAGAGAGAGACTTGTAAGTAAATACATTTACGAGTTTATTAAAAAAATTTTCATTTTTAACATTTCACATAAAAATTTTCATAATTCTTTTATCCTCATTTGTTGTAACTGGAAAGCAGTTTTTACTTCCTTCATAAAAGGGAAGTATTTGTAATCTTGAAAAAAACCACCCTCTGAGAAATTTCAGATCTTTACGATTCATGGTCCCCATATACTGAAAAACATGTTTTTTCATTTCTGTCTGTTTGTCTGTCTGCCTTTTCAGGCAGAGCTAATAAACTACTGACAAAATTGACTTAACATTTTTGTCAAATTTAAGGTAATGACTTGCTAACATTCTGATAAAAATTTAATGTGGCAAAACAAAATGGCAGCCTAGTGAAATGTTTGCAATATGGCGCCGACGAGAGAACGTCTTGAAGACGACGCGGAGCAAAAAGTACATTTTAAATGCTGCAAAACAAAATATTCTAGTGCCATTGTGTGTGTAAATTGTGGAAATGTCTATCATAAATCCTGTGCGACACGCGATTGGTGTGAAAAGATCGAAATCATCGATAAAACAAGACTAAAATGCTGTGAAAACAACGTTGAGGTTAAGGACAGTGATCATAAAGATATAGAAATTTTCTATCTAAAAAGACTTTTGGGTGAGCTAGAAATAAAAAACAACTTGCTAAAAGAAAATTGTGATCTCTGGAGAGAAAAATATGATCTTTTAAAATCAAAAGATTCAAAAGTAAATGAAAACATGACATTACGTAACAAATTTTCCCGCTCAAAAACATCAAGTGGAGAGGTGGCTAAAATTTCGCGCATGGCAAAGGACTTCCCGAAAGAATCGACACCGAATGTAGCAACAAGCCAGGAAGTCTGCTGTGAAGTTGGCAATTTACAAAAAAACACTCTTACCAACGTCGAAATCCAAAGTTCTAAAAACCTTGTGGAAAAGGAAAAATTATACTCCAATAGTACAATTACTGCATCTGACAATATTGACAGTAATGACACATCAGCACTTTCATTTTCTGCAAAGTCATCGAAATCGGAGCTATTGCCGCAAAATGCAGAAAATGTAAATTCTGCAAATAGCAATTTGAATCTAGTCCAAGAAAAGAATGTGGAACCCACAGAAGATCAGGGATGGACAACTGTCCAGTCAAAAAGGCAGAAATCTGCGGGAAGAAATACATATGTACAAAGAACTAGTCGACCTGAACCAATAAAGGGAAAAAATGAGTCGGAAGACGCACTACTAGTAGCAAGAAAGCATGCTTGGATTTTTATATCCGGAATGGACCCGCTAATGCAAGCAGAGAATGTGCTAAATTTCCTCAAAAAGCACAACCTGGGTGATGGCTGTTCCTGTGAGAAGATATGGACAAAAAAGGACAAATACCAATGTTCCTTTAAACTAACTGTACCCATGGAGAAGCAGAAGACCATTATGTCGGCAGACCTCTGGCCTACAGGTACCATAATTAACCATTTTCGCCTGCAGTCCCTCAAAACATGAAGGATGCAGTTTTTCTAAAGTTGTACCATTTCAACATGCAGTCACTCAGAAATAAGATACCAGAACTGGAAACATATCTTTTGGACAAATCTCCCGACACGCTTTGTATAAGCGAACACTGGTTACGAGATGATGAGATAAATACAGTGAAGATTAATGACCTTCCCTTTGTTGGCGGCTTTTCCCGTAAACTGAGTGGAGGCGGTGGAGTAGCAACTTTTGGTAACAACTTCAATTATTTGCCTTTAACAGAGGTTAGTAAACTAAGCATTGAGAAATGCTCTGAATTTTGTGGGGTTTTTCTCAAGGATTTTCATCTTAATCTAGTAACAATTTATAGACCCCCCTCGGGTTGTTTTGACACATTTTTAGAGCGCCTTGAAGCATGTCTTGAACTTTTAAATATAAGAAATAAAATAATAATAGTAGGTGATTTTAATGTACATTTTGGAACAAACGATAAGAGGAGTGCTGACATGTGTAGTTTGCTTCTGTCATATGGACTTAATCCGACAATTTTAGATCCAACAAGGGGGTCGAATTGTCTTGACAATATTTTTACTAATATTTTTTCTGGGGACTATAAGATAAGTCTGCTTCGGAATAGTTTTTCAGATCATCTGGGTCAATCAATGGAGGTACAGTTGAGGTGTTCCGTACCAGATGACACGACAAAATTAAACAAGTTGATAAGACCATTTACTGAAAAAGGTAGACTTATGTTTTATAATTTGATAGAGTCAGTTGATTGGGGTTTTATTAATGACATAGATGTTAACATAAATACAAAATTTTTGCTGTTTACTGAAATTTTACAGGATAGTTTAAAATCTTCTTTTCCAGAAAGGGAACTAATACTAAAGCCTAAACAAAGGGGAACCACTTTTATCTTTACCAATGAGTTAAGGGAAATGAGGGAAAATCTTCAATTTCTTAATGACTTGTGCAAAACTTTTAATACTGAAGGTCTGAAACAAGAAAGAAATTCTTATCGCTTAATGTATAAACGTGCCATTACTGATTGTAAGTTAATTTCCAACAACACCAGAATAAAAAACTCCAGTAATCCCACGAAATGCATGTGGGAAATAATTAATGAACATCGGGGAAGCTCCAATGGGCTGTCGGGTGTATCTAGTATCACGGCAGATGAATTTAACACTTTTTTTGTTAACATACCTAATGAAATACACAAGAACATTGTTGTCCCAGTGGATGTAGATCCGCTCAGACACATAAATAGTCAAAATTTTAATATCAACCAAAGTTTTTGTTTTTCGGAAGTCACTTTCATTGAGGTTAGAGATATAATTAATAAACTAAATAATAAAACAAGTCGTGATTGCTTTGATCTAAATGTCCCCCTACTAAAACTAATAAATAATTTGATCTATATTCCGCTTACAAAACTAATAAACTTGTGTATCTGTAAGGACGTTTTTCCGGACTGCCTCAAACATGCTGTTGTGGCACCAATACACAAAAAGGGTAGCACTGGGGATGCCTCAAACTATAGACCAATCTCACTATTGCCAATACTTTTAAAAGTGTTTGAGAAATGCTTAGCTTCTCAAATCGCAACCTACTTTGAAACTAAACACATTTTTTTCAGAATCCCAATTTGTCTTTAGGAGGGAGCGGAATACTGGTTTGGGTATCCTGGACTTAGTTTCTTACATAGAGGACTCTTTTGAACATCTTGAGTATATTTCTACTGTATTTTGTGACCTGAGTAAGGCATTTGATTGTGTCCCCCATGATGTCTTGCTGCGGAAGCTGGGAGCATATAATTTGTGCAGTAGTAGTATCAACCTGCTCGCCTCATATCTGACTAACCGGACTCAACATGTGAGACTTGCTGATGGTGATTCGGATGTCCTACCAGTAACAGTTGGAGTGCCTCAGGGATCGGTGCTCGGTCCTCTACTTTTTCTTACACATCAATGATCTGCCCCTTGCTCACCCTGAGGTGCATTGGACACTCTTTGCCGATGATACAACAATAGCTTTCAAACACCAAGATAAACAACTGTCTCAAATGAGGACCCTTGAGGCACAAGGAGCAGCTGAGACATGGTTTTCTTCTAATATGCTATTCCTGAACGTAGCAAAAACCAACAATATGACATTTTCCATGAGACAACTTTCTGGCGAGGAAATTGAGTGTGATGTGAGGTTTCTGGGTGTTAACTTGGACCCTAGGCTGGGATGGCACAACCACATAAATTCCATCTGTAATAAATTAAATTCAAACATTTTTGTCCTGAGAAATCTTGCTCACTGTGTAACCAGGGATGTGTTGCTGCAGGCATACTATGCCCTCGTGCAGTCGCACATGTCTTATGGAATCATCGTTTGGGGTCATGCTTCGGATGTCTCGAGAGTCTTTGGTCTCCAGAGGAAAGCTATCAGGGTGGTTAGTGGTTTGTCATATAGGGATGATTGCAGGGACACATTTGTGATGTTAAACATATTAACCCTACCTTCCCTGTACATGTTGGAAACATTATTGTATGTTAAAAAAAACCTAACAGGATATAGAAGACATGTTGATGTCCATGAATATGATACAAGAGGTAAAGGTGACCTAGTCACAGGTTACTGTCGTCTGAAAAGGTGTCAAAATGGCTCAAACTATTTGGGTATAAAACTTTTCAATAAACTTCCAACTTCCTTGAGGGAGGCACCACTTAAAGTTTTTAAGAGCTCCATAAAGAAGTTGTTGCTCCAGGGGGCATTCTACTCAGTGGACGAATTTTTGGATTCTGCGTGTATTTTATAGTGTGATTTTATAAGATGTCAATGTTTGTGTTGTATTTTATTTTAGTTTTAACTTAATTTTAGCAATATATGTATGTATCTTTCATGTTGATTTTATATGGATCTGTATGTATACTTATATTTAAAAAAAAATATATATATAGTATTTTCTACTGTTTGACGTGTGTAAACTTTTTTTTTGTACTGACACGAATAAAGAAATTTGAATTTGAAAAATATTAAATTTTGCACAAAAATCAAGTATTATGTTGGAATCAGGTGATAAAACTTTGGTATGAATTGAAAATGGAGAAACAAAATGGCAGCTTAATAAAATAATCAAAAATTCTGCCTGAGAAAACTACAAAAATTGATTTTAAATTTTGTGCAAGAACTAATTGTGGTATAGAAATGAACTGATAAAATTCTAGTACAAATTTAAGATGTTGGAGCAAAACGGCGTCCAAATAAAATGTTTCTAATAGATGGCATAGATGCCAGAAAATATGTTTTTCCAGTTCTCTTGATCTGTCCGTCAGTTCGGTCTGTAGCTACTTGCTACTTACCCAATTAACTTCCAATTTTAGTAGAAAATTAAGCGATGGTGACCCAACGATTATAAACAAGGCGGGATGGCCTAGTTCCTTAAATTCTTTGGCTGGTGAGCTGAAGCAAATCCTAAAAATGAGGCCTACCAGCTCAAATTAAAATAGGCCTTACGTCACCACATCTAGGCCGACAGTCGCCTCCCATAAGAAATGCATTAAAGCCTAGACCAGTGCAATTTTGCTTATGTTGTATCGTGATAACTGGCCATTAGACGTACTGGCCAACAACCGGCACTTGCTAACCGAAAACAAAACAGTGCTATTTTTATAATGTCATTGTTTGTGAATTAGAGTAAATAGAGTGTTTTGTTTCCATTTTTGGTGAAAATTTATTTAAATTTTAAAATTTAATTATATTTATTAGTTTTTGTACGTTTAAATTCACATAAACATGCCATTTAAGTATTGTGCACCTAACTGCCAGGATAATTACAAGACCGAACCAAAATTTGACATGTTTAGCCATCTGTCGCCTTCATCAGGATATAAATGTTGGTGTAACTGGTACTTAAAACCTCGATATCTGTGTTTCTTTAATATTTTTCAAGCTGATTTATGGCTTAAACCCAGTTTGTGATTATTTTTTCTTAAAGAAACAGTTTTATCAACTTCAACCATAGCAAGAACGTTAATCTCCATTTCTTCATTTATAATAAATCTGCCTTCCGCCACTTGATTTCCTTCTTGATGCCTAAAACGATTCTCGAGATATGGAAAATACTGATGGACTGGATGATGTTGGTCGGGGTATCTCTGAGCATACAACTCAGCAGCATTCCTTGAATTTTTATGACATTCTCCAAATATTAATAACATATCGACTTTTTCACATTGAGTATACATTATTTTGCCTTTTGAACTTCAAACTTCAAACTTCATTTATTCTTGCCAATTACACAATAGTATTTACAATCGTCAGAATAAAATAAGTATACAATAATCGATTAAGTAAGAAATGGATTATTATAATTAAAAGAAGTAAATACAATGTACTTTAAAACCTAATATAAAGAACACTTACAAAGAATAAAAATATTAAAGTTTATAGTTAAAATAAAGATTTTAAAAAGTATTGAGCACTAGCATTAGTTATTTTATACATTTAACAATTACAATGTTACATTTTGAAAACAAACATAAAAGACACAAAAAATAAACACATTAAAATTTATAGTTTAGAAACTCTTCATATGAGTAGAAAGCATTGAGAAGTAGCAATTTCTTGACCGCTTTATAAAATTCACTAAAGGGGAGATCTCTTATCTGAGATGGTAATTTGTTGAAAAATTTAATGGCTAGGTAACACGGGCCACTCTGACACCTTTTCAAACGGCAATATCCTGGCACAAGGCTATCCTTACCTCTGGTATTGTGATTGTGTACATCTGTGTGCTTTTTATAGGTGTGAAGGTTTTTCTTTATATATGATAAGTTTTCTAGGATATATATGGATGGAAAGGTAAGTATTTTTAGGTCTATAAAAGCACATCTACAGTCGTCCGCATAATTCAGTCCTGCCAGAACTCTCAAGGCCCGTCTCTGCAAGCCAAACAGACGAATGGCCTCAGCTGCATGTCCCCAGGAAATCAAGGCAAATGTCAAGTGCGAATAAATAAGAGCATGATAAGCCTGCCACAAGACATCACCCGATACACAGTTTGCCAGATTTCTTACAACAAAGATATTTGTATTTAGTTTTCTACAGAGTTTATCAATATGTATGTCCCATTTAAGTCTAGGGTCCAAATGCACCCCTAGAAACTTTACACCTTTGCCTAGGTCAATCTCAGATAGTTGCCTCATAGCAAAAAACATTGTATTAGTTTTGCCGGTATTTAAAAAGAGCAAATTAGATGAAAACCATCTTTCGGATGTTGACAATGCCTCATTTGCTCTGCTCTGTGCCACCTCCTTATCCTCATGCCCGCAATACAGAGTAGTATCGTCAGCAAACAGCGTCCAGGAGACCCCAGGATCAGCAATGGGTAGGTCATTTATGTAGATGAGAAAAAGTAAGGGGCCCAATACTGATCCCTGAGGAACCCCAACAGTTATCGGCAGGCTAGTCGATTGCTCTCCCCCGAATCTCCCTCGCTGCATTCTCACATGAAGATATGATTTTATCAGTGCTATGCTATTGTCATTAAATTTATACATTTTTAGCTTTTGCAATAATAGATTGTGACAGACACAATCAAAAGCTTTGCTTAGATCACAAAAATTAGCATAGATATATTCAGATTGTTCGAGTGCACCCTGTATGCTCGTGACAAGGTCAAGGACCGCCAGGCCAGTACTTTGGTCCCTCCTGAATCCATACTGGAACTCCGAAAAGATCCCATTGCTCTCAAAAAAGTCAGCAATTCTATTCGCTAAACACCTCTCAAAGACTTTGGAAATTATAGGCAGCAATGAGATAGGCCTATAATTTGATGAGTCATCAACCTCACCCTTTTTATAAATTGGAGATACAACAGCATCCTTGAGACAATCTGGGAAGACCCTCTCCTGAATGGATTTGTTTATTAGCTTAGTGAGTGGTATAATAAGAAGATCTTTAACTAACTTCACCAAGGGTACACTGATTCCATAACAATCTCTACTAGACTTATTTTTTAATGAGTTAATTATATCTCTAACCTCAATATAAGAAACCTCTTTGAAGAAAAAAGAAGGGTAGTCACTCTGTAGAGATCTGAAATTTTCCAGGGGATCAAGATTATCAGGGATCTGGATATTTTTCTGTGTGTTGTGGGCGACATTAACAAAAAAGTTATTGAATTCATTTGCTGTGATACCACTACAGATTTTATTTTCATTCGCTACTCCGCGATGTTCATTTATAACATTCCACATGCACTTTATTGGGTAACTTGAATTTTTTATTCTATTTTCATTATTTTGTTTTTTTAAATTAGAAATGGCTTGTTTATATTTACAGCGGTAATTATTTCGATCTTGTTTAAATTGAGCTACACTGTAAGTGTTGCATAAGTCATTCAAAAAATGCAAGTGATCCCTCATTTGTTTTAAACTATTTGTAAAAATAAAATTAGTACCTTTTTGTTTATGGTTTATTTTAATGCTTTTCTCCGGAAAGGAAATTTTTACATTGTTTTGCAAGATATTAATGAAATTGGAGAACTTTGTATTTATATCCACATAGTGGTTGCCAATAAAGCACCAGTCTACCTGTTCTATTTGAGTATAGAAATTAAACCTTCCTTGCTCAATCATAGGTCGCACTCTTATTACTGAACTGGACCTAATCTTTGATGGCTCAATTCGAAGTTGTATTTCAAAAATCTGTCCCAGATGATCTGACAAATCAGTCTCAAGTAGACTTATTATATAGTCATTAGCATGAATATTAGTGTATATGTTGTCAAGACAGTTTGGACCTCTAGTAGCGTCACTTATCGTTCGTTCGAGTCCAAAAGATAGAAGTGTACAGTCAAGAGTCTTAGCCCTAATATCATCCGTTCCAAATTTAACATTAAAATCACCAACAACTATTATTTTAAATCTAAGATCGATATGCTCTAGACACATTCCAAGCCTTTCTAAAAAGGTGTCAAAACAGCCCGATGGTGGCCTATATATTGTTACAATGTATACCTGAAAACGTTTACTAGAGGCACCACAAAGTTCGATGCATCCTTCCAAACTCAAATCACTTACCTTACACAAGGGTTCAAATTCAAAGATGTCATTTTTGAACATTGCTACTCCTCCGCCCCTACTTTGTGTTCTACAATAAGAACTTAAATAATTAAGATTATTAAAGGATATTATTGGAATTTCTTCTTGAGACAACCAGTGTTCACTAATACACAGTACATTTAACACTTTGTCAATCAAACATGCTTCCAACTCCAGTATTTTGTTTCTGGCAGACCGAGTATTGATATGCATCAGTTTTAAAGTTGTGGACCCCGCTCTTCTTACTTCATTGTTGGCAGGCGTTGAATGTTCCGAAAATGGTTAATTATTGTTCCAGTAGGCCAGAGTGTTGTTGCCATGATAGCTGACTTTTTATTCATGGGAACTGCTAATTTGAAGGAACTCTGGTACTTATTGTCCATAATTTATCACAAGTGCATCCCTCTTCCAGATTGTGCTTTTTAAGGAAGTTAAGCACATGTACTGGTTCTGTTTCTTTATCAAGCCCTGAAATAAAGACCCAGGAAACTTTTTTTGCCACTGTAAGAGAATTTTCGTCGTCATTTGTTCCTTTTGCGGGCTCAGGACGATCATTTTGGTTGTGCGTTTCCACTTTTTCTGTTCGCGCTTTTCGCCTCTTTGATGTAACTTCTATCCATTTGTTGTCTTCGTTTTCCTTTATTTGATCTGCTGGGGAAAAAGTTTGATTATCTTTTGCAAGATCTACAGCATTCTTGACTTGACTAAGTGTAATTTGAGCTTGGTTTATTTTATTATCAACTTTCAAAACTTGTTCGTTTTTGTTTGTATTTTTCATGACGTTTGAGGTTATGCTGACATTTTCATCTTCACCTTTTGATGTCGTGAAGTTGGGTTTAGGTTCTTGAACATTTCCAATTCCAATATATGTTTTTGGCACTGCACTTCGCAACTTGCCAGATTGCTCCCCGTCCGGAGCTTACTCGCTTTATCCGGCGACCCTCGGAGCGAGATACACTTTATTCCGGTTTGGGGACGTTATCGGAGGGATGTCCGGATGGCGAGCTCTGAGCTCCCGGTCACCCCGTGTATTTCAAAATCTTTAAATTTGACTTTATTTAAAAACTTTCTAATGCATCTTGGCTTCCACTAGATGCCCCTTGAGAGTACTACTGATGTCACGAGATAACCTTTTCTTTCAAGCTATCCCCTTACCCCTTCCACTCCCGCCACGTAGCGGCCGTTACGCTAATATTCTATGTAGAACTGCGGCAGACGAACGGGATAGAATGCAGGAACAACTAGGCCTCACACGTTCACAGCGTATGCTCCCTTTCTAGCGGAGTCGTTAGTTTCCACACTGAGCGGTTGAGTCTCCCGTTTCCCCCCGAAATAAAGCAGCAAAACCGAACACGTGGCACCACTTATGTTAACAACATACAGGTCTGCATTCGACGAGACGAACCGGAAGACTGTTTGAACATTTACTTTGGGGTTTGTTACCTTGTCGCGTTCTTCGGAGTTTGTTTCTGCTTGCTTTTGAGGCATAGAGTTGGTTGCAAGACAGTTTGCAAAAGTGTTTGATTTGACACTTTTGACAGCATTCCTGTTTTTGGCGGAAACGGGAGGTGTGTTTCTAACCACATTTATGATTTTTGGTTTGAATTGTATATTTTCCAGCTTTTCCTCCAAAACCTCGATCTTTTCTCGAAGAAGGTCGTTTTTTTCTTGAAGTTCCAACACGATGTTATATAGAAAACCATTATTTTTTGAATACAGTTTAATAATTTCAGCACTTGTCAAACCTGTCATATTGGCATCGCCCACATCGCCGATACATTCTATGCAGTTTATTTCTTTATGCCCCACGATTTTTGTCCCGGGACATTTCACTAGGCACTGACTATGAAAGAATCTGTTACATAGTAAACATTTATTGGTTGCACTAGCTTTTTTTACGCAAATAACACACTTTTTCTCGCGAGCAACTTGACCAACGTCATTCGCGGCCGCCATCTTATTCGTTTCTTTTTTGAAAACAAAAATAATACTGAAAATCAAGAAAAATTAAGAAATTTTATGTCTACTCAGAAAGAATAGGTAAGTGTCACTGTCAAAACAAAAAATCCTACTTAATATCCAGCATGGCTACCCGTGGCACACTTGATAAAAGTAAATAATTGATTATGGAGTATTTTTCTTAGTAATATTTATTTTTTGAGCTTATTTTCAATCCAACCGCAAAAAAGGTAATCAGATTAATCACTAAAACTTAGCGATTGTATTATTCTGTCATCATTTCAGATCCTTAGATTAATTTGCGTTCGGCCATGGCCACCAAGATGCTATTTTAAAAATGGCTATAAAAAAATCAAGTAGGCGTAAAAAGTTTTTAAAATGTCTCATTCTGATTCAGAATTGTCTTGGGAATCCAAAAATGTAAAAATATACAGAGTGTTCCATTTAAAAAATCGAAACTGGAGTCATTTTCAGTGAAAACCTTTATGTACCATTTACCTATACCAAATTTGGTTTTGATACGTCAAATACTTTAAAAGTTTTGGCCTGTCTAATAGATTCATTGACACCGGGTATGTGTTAGAACAGAAACTAAATTGGGTCACACTCCTAATAAAATTAAAGTTTCACAAAAAGGAAAGTTCCAGGTAAAGGAAATTTACCAATTTTTTTATATTGTAGAGAACTTGATATTGATATAAAAGAGGAACAATATAGTGAGGGATGTTTCGATGGATCATATACTGTCGAACATGGGGAAACCAATGTCAAAAGTGAGAATGGAGAGGACATCGGTAGACGGTAAGGCTCTTATTAGCATATTGAACATATTACTTATGATTAATCGGGCAAAAAGTGTCTGTATGGAAATAAAAACCGTATGCAAAACATCATGTGATCTCATTTTTTATCCAGATAGTCACAGGCTAGTTTTAAGTGATTCAGTACATTTCTTGGGTGAATAGGCAATTTTCTAAGGTGTGTTCAAAAATCAATAAGAGCACCTATGTTTTAAACTCTTTAAAGAATTACATAATGCTTGAAACCCTTCTAACCCAAGTAGCACATTTAGTCATGAATTCGTCCTTGTTATCACAAGTATTTTCATTGAAGTAACTAGAACTTGGTGTCGCCACGTTCTGTTTGGGGAATGGGGGACACTTTTAGGGTAACTATTTTACGAATAACATAGAACTGTGACTTTGACTATTACGTAGATAGTACAGAATTGTGTAGTTCCATTTAAGCATCCCAATAGTAATAATTCACCCTATTCGTCACTTCCTTATATCTGTCTTTATTTAATCCGTTTTAAAATTATGTATGGTTCGTTTTAATACAAACGACACAGTTATGGCAACTACAAACACTCAAATTGGGAATATGGTGTAGAGCATATAGAACACGTTATTGGTATTTGAGGTAGGATACATGCGTTTCACTTAGTTTTCTGGCTATGCTAAAGACCTAAAATTAAAACGCAGGCAATAAATATGCTGATAATATTCGTAAAAGAATTACGCGCCTTTAAAATTCATTAATTTTCAATACATTTTGGTCAAATATATTGGCTATTTTAAATCTCAAAATAGTAATTTTGGACTTTGGTTTAAACAGTAATTAACATTAAATATCAGAGGCGTGCGGTGAAATTTTAAGAAAGGGAAGCAATTTTTAGAAACTTACCTATTTGTAATGTAATTCGATTCTTCGATCATTTTTTGCAAATTCGTCAATGACGTCATCAAAATATGTCGGAGCATCAACGCTCCGACATATTTTGGAGAAGTTTATTTTCAATGGACAACAACGATGTATGCGAAAGTCCCTCCTGCCCCGTTGAATTCCGCACACAATTTTTTATACGTTTAAGTGTTGAAAAATTGCGTTCTACTGTTGAACTTGTGGCAGATATTGTCAATACTAATTCACACAATTTCGACACTTCGGTGTAGGCATCTTCCAGCTACTTGTCTTTAAAAATTGCATTAGTTCCTTAGCGTTATTTTTTGCGCTAATGTCATCAAGTTCGTAAATCACTTTTAGTTCAGATCGCACTAACACTCGGTCGAAGAACTAGCCTTAATGAAGAAGAAGAGATTTAAACGCATCTTCTGGAAAAGTTTTTTCTTTAAATGCATCAAAATTGTAGAGCTTGAGGAATTTCAAATCATTTAAATTTATCTAATCTATAGTTTATTTGTTGCTGAATTTGATCGATTATTTCATAAAACAGGCGTCTGTATGATGTTTGAACATCTCCCACCTTGTCTGTTCGAAGACGCTTGGCTGGTGGCTCTACATTTAACGTCATCGTTTTCTCCCAAAATAGGTCAGTCTTCTCTTTTTTGGATTAACATGGACTTAAAGTCATCCACTTTTTTTAGGCAAAAAGCAATATCATTTGTTTCAGTTTGTAATATATTAAAAACATTGTCCGAGAATGGAAATATTTCTGAAAATATGTTCAACAAATAATTAAAATTAAAATTTCGTTTCAAACAGACCAAAACCCCCTCGAACTATTTGCTTCTGATTGATGGACTGGGATAAAACTAAATTTAATTTATGAGCAAAACAATGGACAAACACAGCACTTGGGAAAGTTTCTCGAACTTTAGCTTGCAGACTCCCTAATTGTCCTGCCATCACTGCAGCTCCATTATAGCTTTGAGCAACTAATTTTTTCTCTCCATTAATTTCTTTAGTAACATTATAAACTACGGTATATAATGCATCGGCTGTACGATTTTCGGACACATTCTTAAAACCTAAAAATCGCTCTTGAATACTTCGGTCTGTTTTAACGTAGTGTATTACTATAGATAATTGGCTAAAATTAGTGATTGATATCAGTTGTTTCGTCCAGAACAATAGCAATGAACCGCCCCTCGCCAATCTCCTGCTTAATTCTTTTTAGAATAATGGTTGCAACAGGCATTAAACTATGTAAATCTTTAAAATTTCCTCTATTTAAAGAAACCCTTTGTTTCGTCCCTACGTATAATTTTTTATTTTAAATTTATTTGGTATTCTAGAGAATTAGAATTTATTTTTTTTTTTACTTTTAATCATAAATGCATCTATTAATTAAATATCCTTTAATAGTTTATTCGTACATTGAAACTAAATTTACTTTACTCGATAAACCTATCTTATCCATTTATTACTTTCCGTTCCTACTTTCCCGTTTACCCTTGTAACCGGCTGAGTGGAACTACTGCGACGGATGAGATGGAAAAACACTTCCGTACGAGCATCGAACGTGTACGTTCTACCGTGAAGTCAAAAATTTACTGCCCGAACCCACGGGCCCTCAGACTTGTACCCTTTACGGCCATACTGGCCCAGTGAAAACGGCTGAATATACTATTCCCGCTATCCAAGGTTCCTAAAGGTAAGTCGAGTCCTTTTTAATGTAATCTTTTACTTTACCTTTATTACAAGGCATTTTTACGCCCTTACTTTATATCGTAAAAAACAAATATCACAGAACCATCTTGAAAGGCCTGCGGTAAGAATATAAATCGGTGAACCATCGTAAACCTAAAAAATAAACTACAGTCCACCCCCCTACCCTACTGAAGGGATTATTTTCCATTCATTAGGGACACACCACCCTTGTTTCGTCATGACCTCTAAATCCCAATTAGTGCTGTCCGAGAAAACAAACAATATCGATAAGTTTTCTTAATATTTGCTTATTTTATTGACTAGAAGACTTTTTCTTTTATGACGGCCTGCAAATGCGCTTTGGACATAATGTGTCTTTTTACAACTTTATGGAAATTGTTTAAATCCAGTTTTATTCCAGAGACTTTCATTTTCAAAAAGTAAACATAGCCAACAAAATAATTTACTTATATTTTCACACTCTGTTAGCCATTTAAATTGTTCGTATTGTTTTTCCAGATAAAAATGTCTAATATAGTTTTTCATTTTTGTGGTTAAATTTTTTATAGGCGGTTTTGCCGTTCCTCTGGAAATTATTTGAAGCTTATAAGCGAAGTTTAATGTTGAAAATCCCTTTATTATTAAGACACACACCACACATTCACACACACTCTTCTTACTAAATTCTCTAACATTTTCAACGTTATTACCGACAGCCGATGTTGACGGTATTTGCATATCCACGTCCGTATTATTGTCTTCCATATCGCAACATGCACGGCGCGACGTATGTATCACACAACACACGGATAGCCGTTCAAACAAAGAACCTACTCCAACGATAGCTTCCACCCCCACTTAAAACACGCGACTGAAATGCAAAAATTGCAAACAGCCTGTGGAAAGTTCAATAACCTCTGGCTCGATTCACAGGAAATCAAGCATACAGGGCTTGGCTGCGGAGAAGCTAGCGGCCCGCATAGGTTCTATTCGATTTTGTGGCTGATGTTTTGTTTTTTTTTTTTTTGGGAAGCACTGCTTCCCTTGCTTCCATGGACTGCACGCGCCTGTTAAATATCTTATTATAAAGAGTGGTTGTTTTTTAAGGTAATATTTAATTTGTATGCATTTTTAATCTTTATACACACAAAAACAAACATCATAGCTAAATATTTATAGGGAAGATGAGAATAAACAATGGCGTTCTATTGGAGTTTTAATTTTAGGTTGACTGCATTTCTTTACTGAGAAAATTAGTTAACATCAAGTGTCTATTACTGCTCCCATACGCTTTTATAGTTTTGGATTCTTTAAATATGCAACTGTCACTTATAACCAATTAAACTGAAGTCTTGAACACTAAGGTGGAACCAATCTTTATCTTTATTAATTTTATTTATTAATTAATTATCTACAAAGTTCTTATTAAACCTATACTGTTTATTATTACCAAACGGTTACGATTTGGGAACATTCCGCCGGTTCTTTAAAATTTAATGCGTTGTGTCGTAGCATGCGGAGAGTTGCGGTACTTGAGTCACTACTATAATTTATTTTTTGTTTCCTTAAAATACCGCTTTAGGTTGTTTTGTTCAGGTATGACATAACCAAGTTCTGATATTTTTAATTTTCTATAAAATATGACTGAATGACAAAAGCTACTACGTTTTAATTTGTAGATGATAACACAACACATTAGTAGCTGTAGACCGAATTGCAATGACTTTATATGGATAGTGTAAAATATGACTAAATTAATCTACTTTTGTATTGACATTTGGCAGTGTCAGTTGTAAATGTAGGGTTATGTTAATGTTTTACTCTAATAATCTATCGAACTATCTAGTACAAACTTACTTTTTCATTTAGATTTTTAACAAAATAACAATGTTTGTGCAAGAGATTAATAAGAGTTGCCTGCCAAGTGAATTTAGTAATGTAATATGTACAGGGTGTCCAGATTTGGTTGCAAAAGCAGGGTATCTCGCTTATTTGTAAAGATAGAACCTTGCGGTTTTCACGAACCTGAGCTAATTTTTTGTGAAACTCATGAAGCCATAAACAATATGTTCATAGCCTTCTTCGTTTATGAGGTACAGGGCGAAATAGAACATTTTGCATTTTGGGACCCCCCTCATATCTAAGTTATCCTTTAACTTAACACAAAGGGAAAAATTGCTGCTTATGCAGTTTTTTACGCTGGATCCAGTGACGTAGTCATATTTTTTATTTGAGTTATTTTTTAGATATAACCCAAAGTTGTGTTTTTTTAAGTGGGACACCCCATATATTTGTCCAGAAATTGATTTGTCCTTTTAAAAGCTTCTCAAAAATAGATAATAGTATGGGTCTATTTTAATAAACAACAACAAAAATCCTAATTTTTATAATTATCATCCCAAATTTTGCAGTAGGCCATGCAAAACAATGCTGCCTTTTATTTAAAGTCGTTAACAATATCTACATCCTAACAATAAATCAAAATAAATATGTAATTAAATCTATTTATCAAAATATGTATTGATAATTTCGCACCAAAAAAGTACCACCTACCTAGATTTATGTAACACAAGAACAAAACAGTAATAAATTATTATGTAACAAGCCTTTCAGCAAAAATCAACTGTCGTATAAGAACTACATTAACCAAGGAAATCAAAAGAACTGTTCAAACTGATTTCCATTTTGTTCTATGCATGCTTCGCACAATTTTCTTATTCGTTTTAGGGGATTAAGCAAAATAACAGGATGATTTTGTAAATAGCGAAAATTTTCTCTTATTGCATTTCCTAAATCTTGGACATTATCATAGTGGTCTTTGTAAATTCTATTTTCCAGATATCCCCATAGAAAGAAATCTAAAATCGACAAATCTGGGGCTTAGGGGGTCATCTGTTCCGATCCATTGATTGGTAAAATTATTGTCCAGAAATAATCTCGTCATTCCAGAATTGTGTGCAGGAGCACCGTCCTGTTGAAAGTAAATTTCGTTAATTTGCGCTAGAGGAACATCGTCAAGTAATTCAGGTATAGCTGCCTCTAAAATTTCTATATAGCGATTGGCTGTTAGATTTCCCTCAAATATATAAAATTTTATATGTGTTCCTAATATGAAGCAGGACACATTTAGACCAAACCTGCCCTGCTGTCTTCTGGGAAATATTTGGTGTTGATTTTCCTGGGACCAGAATCTACTATTGTGCCTATTGAGTATACCAGAATTACTGAAATGTGCTTTGTCCGACCATATAACCTTCCTTTCAAAATCTGTAACTATATCGCATCTTTCTCGAAACCAATTGCAGAAGACTACCCGACGCTCTGCATCGCCTGGCTGTACGTGCTGCACGAGCCTAAGTTTGTATGGGTGGTATTTGTGCTTTTTTAGAATTTCTTGAACTCTAGTTTTTGGAATCCCTATGCTCTTTTCACTGGCCCTACAAGAGTTTGTAGGGTAAGCTTCTGCATTAGCCAAAACCGTAATTTCCTCAGCGTCCCGATTTTCTTTATTATATGTTTTCGTACGAGGTTTGATAAATGATCCGTGATTAAGTAAATTCTTTTTTATCCGATAAAAAGTGGATATATTAGGTTGCCTCCTTTCTGGATATCTAAATAAAAATTAAGCAATAGTATTTCAACATACCTAAAAATTAACTATTTACCTGTTAAAATACATCTCAGAAGCCGCTTCAACATTTTCCTTACTTAATATAAAACAAGCTAACATATCGTACTTTTCATAATGTTCGAAAGTTTGGTTTGTAATAATACAAATATATTTTTACACAATAAATAAATTCAATAGGAAATGTCATTTGCTTCCAAGAAAACAAAAGTTTACGGCTTCATGAGTTTCACAAAAAATTAGCTCAGGTTCGTGAAAACCGCAAAGTTCTATCTTTAAAAATAAGCGAGATACCCTGCTTTTGCAACCAAATCCGGACACCCTGTACTGAAGAAGGCCTACAAAATAAAATTTCTTATATGCTAATCTTAGAGAGTTTCTACCTCAAATTGAGGTGCTGAATGAACTAAAATATACACTAAGACATGAAACAATATTGTCTTTTACAGCAAAATAAAACCAAAATATAATAGCGTGCAATATTTAATAACTTTTCTTCGAGTAAACTTAAACTTAAGTCATTTACAGTCATAATCATTTACACATTCATCACAAACACTTTATAATTACAATATGGACAAACCAATCAAAAATTGTTTACTCTATTGTTGCCACTGTCCTTATAAAATCACCGACCCAATCTCGTACCAGCGCCCCCATCTCCGGACGGATAACGACTGGTAATAGCCAGTTTAAAGTAGCAGTAGACGATAACTTTTTCTACTTTGCAATGATTCGTTTTACTTTATAGTAATACATTATAGCAGTACATTTGAACGTAATGGAGTGTCTCTGCAAAGTTCAAGAAGGTACTGATACTTAAAAGTTGTAATTTAGTAAACAGATTAGAAACAGTAACTTTGAATAAATACTATTATGTAACGGAAAAGAAATGACGACCTTGGAGTCAATTCCTTAAGTAGTTGCTGGGCAGTAGTTATTATATAATTACTTTACATGGAAAATTACTATAAAGTATTATTTGCAGTAACAAATACATATATAATACTTAAAATCGTGTAACCCAAAATGTTTGTTGATATATAGTAGGATTTTTGGTAATAAATACGTAAAAACTCTTAAAGAGTAGTAGTGGGAACAGTTGTAGCTACTTTAGTGCTAGCTGGGATAACTTTTAAACTTCGTAGAGTTTTGTATTTGTATTTGTTCGATCAGTAAAAAGTAAGACACTATACAGGGTGTCCCAATAGTGCGTTCTCGGTTGATATCTTGATAACGGATAGCGATATAAAAAAAAGTTCAAATGCAAAAGTTGTAGAACAATACGGGCTACATAACCTAAAATTATTTTCATTTATACAGGGTGTCTCAAAAATCTGTAGCGAAGCAAAGTTGTGTTTTTTCTTATGGGACACCCTGTATATTTTTGCATATTTAGATTCTGCTCATGATTCTACACATTTTTTGTATAACATGTCCTATGTCTAAATCTGATAGTTTTTCTAATATCCGCCATTTTGTAAAAAATTATGAATTGCAGAGCCTTTTTCAAACGACATGGGCCGTTGGCTTTTTGATATAGGATTATGATTTTAGGCATGAACATTAACAAAAGTATGGGTTGACTTTCAACGTGAACAAAATTTGTCGGTGTTGTACAGGGGGTCCTAGACAAGTAGAAGAAATTAAAAAAATTAAAAATATATCTTCATTTTTTTAAATGGAATGTATAGTATTTTAATATTTTAGACTATTCGTGACCCAAAACCCTATCTTTCGTTATAAATATGTCCTAAACCTATTTGTCATAGTTTCTGAGATTTTGACATTTTTGTATTTATTATTTGGTTTTCAATGGCAATCGCCTTAGAATTTGCTTTATTATCGAATTTCCTAATTATAATACACTACAAGTGACGCAAAATTAAAAATTCAGGTCATAATATTGTGTTAAGGATCGCGACCTAAATGAACAGATATTTTACCAACTATTCTTAAATATTTACTATTTTGCCTATTATAAAAGCGTTGGTAGTGTCAACACTTAGTTAGAACTTAATGTACGAAGATGCCTTAGACAATCCTAAAGTAAAAACAAATGAAAACGGGGAAAATGTTGTCATGGCGAAATGTCAAACTCTTGTATTTGTGTAGTAACGGTGTTCAAATTGATTCAAAATGAATTTTTTTAGAGAAGAATTGATTAATATGATTTATGTTTTGGGCGCAAGTGATCAAAATTGTTTTTTAGCAAGTAGAGCTTATGCGCAACGGTTTAACAATGCCGAACGTCATCCTCATGAGGTATCATTTGTCAGACTCAAAGAACGATTTGAAAGAACTGGATGTGTCGATTACGAACAAAAATTGGAAAGGCAGAAAAGAGCCGCAAATGAAGAAACTGAATATCTTGTTATGCAAACTTTAATTGAAAATCCTCATATTTCATGTAGGCAGTTAGAAAAGGAGAGAGGTGTTGCTAAATCTATGACAAATAGAATAATTAGAAAACATAAATTTCACCCATACCATATTCAACTGGTATAAGAGCTGGATCAAGACGATTTCAATTAAAGACTTGAATTTTGTACTTCGGCATTAGCAAAAAATAGAGAAGAACATGATTTTTTCAATAACATTTTATTTACTGACGAAGCGACATTTCATAAAAATGGATACGTCAACCGACATAATTTCCACTATTATAGTTCTGAAAACCCCAGATTCATTATCCCCTTGGATCACCAGATAGATGGTCTCTTAATGTATGGGCTGGTATAATCGGTAACCGTATCATTGGACCTTATTTTTTCGAAAATATTTAACGGAGACACTTTCCTAAATTTACTGCAAAATAGTTTGCAGGAGTGGATTGACGAATTACCTTTGAATCTAGTAAGGCGGATGTGGTTCCAACTAGATGGCGCTCCGGCACATTTTAGCAGGCAGCTGAGGCAATTTTTAGACGCGAATTATGAAAATAAATGGATTGGTAGGGGAGGTCCAGTATCATGGCTAGCAAGGTCTCCGGACCTCACAAAACTAGATTTTTTCTTGTGGAGTTTTGTTAAAGAGCAAGTTTACCAAACGCCACCCGCTACCATAGGGAATATGAAAATGAGAATTAGAAATGCATGTACAAATATCAATGCCGCGATGCTGAATAGAGTTAACAATTCCTTTGTGAATCAGCTACAAGTGTGTATTGAAAGAAATGGTGGTCATATTGAACATTTAATCAAGTGATTGTAGAACTTCTTTTTCTGTTGTGTCTCTTTAATTAAAATATTTATTTGCCTTTTTACATAAAGAAAAATAGTAGACTGAATTTTTAATTTTGTATTTTTTACTGTGTATTAATGTACAGGGTGATTCACCGAGATTTGCCACCTCCTTAATTCCTTTATTTTTAATAACAGAGAAAAAGTTGTAATACAAAAGTGTCCCTCGGATATCAACTTTGTTATTTTAAATGGAACATCCTGTATATTATTACATTTTTGGATTCCTCGGAAAATTCTATAAATTCGATAATAAAGCAAATTCTAAGGCGATTGCCATTGAAAACCAAATAATAAATACAAATCTGTCAAAATCTCGGAAACTATGACAAATAGGAATAGAACATATTTTTAACGAAAGATAGGGTTTTGGGTCACGAATAGTCTAAATTATTAAAATACTATACATTCCATTTAAAAAAATGGATAATTTTTTTAATTTCTCCTACTTATCTAGGACCCCCTGTACAACGCCGACAAATTTTGTTCAAGTTGAAAGTCAACCCATACTTTTGTTAATGTTCCTGCCAAAAATCATAATCCTATATCAAAAAGCCAACGGCCCACGTCGTTTGAAAAAAGGCACTGCAATTCATAATTATTTACAAAATGGCGGATATTAGAAAAACTATCAGATTTAGACATAGGACATGTTATACAAAAAATGTGTAGAATCACGAGCAGAATCTAAATATGCAAAAATATACAGGGTGTCCCATAAGAAAAAACACAACTTTGCTTCGCTACAGATTTTTGAGACACTCTGAATAAATGAAAATAATTTTAGGTTATGTAGCCCGTATTGTTCTACAACTTTTGCATTTGAACTTTTTTTATATCGCTATCCGTTATCAAGATATCAACCGAGAACGCACTACTGGGACACCCTGTATATTCAGTTGTGTAGAGTCATAAACGCAGTATTTATCACAGGGTATTTACTTTTTAAGGACATCTGAGAATGGCGTTAAAGTTGATTTGGATAGTTCAAATTCAGATTATTTTACCATCAAAAAGGAAAATGGTAGTATAAAAGCTGAAGAAGAAACATTTTTGTAAGTAAATACGTCTATCTGTCTTTATATTAGGAAACTTTATGGTATTTTTGTTTTTCTATCAGTTTTACCTAAACATTTTAAATAAAAAATGGTAATAATTGTTTTATCCTTAATTGTTATCACAAGCTATCAAGCTTTATTTTTATATATTGTAGAGGACTTGGTATTGACGTAAAAGAGGAAAGGCATAGTGAGGAATATTTCAATGGATCATATTCTGTAGAACATGATAAAATCAATATCAAAATTGAAAATGAAGAAGACGCCGATGGACAGTTAGTTTACTATTAACGTATTAAACAAAGACAATATATATCTGCAATTATCGTAGCAGAGCGTTTTCGACACAACAAGTCATCCTCAGAGCTACCTGCAAATAAGTATGTGTGACCTGGATAACTTTTAAATTGAAATTAGAAAAAAAATGTTCAAAACAAAAGTTGTTTGATTCAATGGAATTTTTCATATGCTTAGATTTTTTGTGTATACAAGGTGTCTTAAAAAACAAGGCAATTGCCAGCTTTGTATTTTAAAATATAATATACCATATTTCTTAAAGGTTTATACTAGGATTTTTCGGATATAATTGCTTAACTATTTAGATACCTGCTGCTACCTGGAGATAAAGTTTATTTTTTGAATGTCATGACATTGACGTTTGAAGTCTGATTAACTGCTCGACTTATTTTCAGTGGCGGCTATTCAGGTGAAGTAGGTGAAGTGCTACTTCACCAGGAAAAATAAACAAGCAAACATCTGACTATATTTATTATATATCTCTTAAAATTTAAGTTTTTACATTCATTTATTCACCTAATTGGCAAAAAATAAACTGTACAATAATGTCCCCCCCCTCTAACTTTTTTATTTGACGTTTGGTAGAAAAACGTCAAATATAAAAGTTTCACAAAAAACAATAAGCTATTTGTAGCATACATTTTTATATATACAGGGTGTTGCCGAAATCACCCACAGATAAAAGTTATATTTTTTAAAATGGAACACCCTGTATATTATACGCTAAATTAAATCCTATGAAAATTCTGCATATTTTTTGTATAACATGTCCTATACCCAAATACAATAGTTTTCGAAATATCTGCGATTTTATCATTCAGAAATAAAAACATTATTCTAAAGCTTATAATTTAGCTTAGGTGGGCTGTGAAGTAGATCGATACCAACAAACAAAATATTTGTTTATAAGTGACAGTGACAGTTACACATTTAGCAACATTATACGTTCTTTTTATTGTAAAATGCCTAATTCGGAAAGAGAAAAACAATTAATTTTGGAAATTTTTATTACAACAAACATCCAGACTAGCGAGAAAAAAGAAAACATTGGAAATTGATGAAGGCAGTGATTTAAACATTTTACTAAAAGCGGAAGAAAAGCCCAATATTTCCATAAGAAAAATATCGGGAAGCCTGAAAGCTTCAAAAACAAAAAAAAACTTCTAAAACTTAATTAATAATTTAGATAATAATATAATACATTTATTCTTACAAATGGAATTGTTCAACTGGTCCCCCGTTTCCTTCAATACATTTGATGTATGTTCTTCGTAATCGATCCAAAGCGGCAGTAATAGACTGGGAATATTCTTGATTTAGAATTTGAATTTCCGTTCTAATCAAGACTTTTAGGTGTTCTCTATTTTCGATGTTATTTGCGTTCACACGATCTTTTAGAGTTCCCCATAAAAATGCATCCATCGGCGTCAAGTCAGGACTGTTAGGTGGCCAGTTTATCGTACCATTTTTTCCAATCCATTCCGTGAACTGTTGGTTTAAATAGTCTTTAACCAATACGACACAATGAGGAGGAGCACCATCTTGTTGGAAGACGAGGTTTCTCAGTTGCTCCAATGGGAGCTCATCCATGTAGTTTTCTAATTCGTTCCGGAGAAAATTCATATAACCATTACCGTTTAAAGTATCTTCGAAAAAATGAGGGCCTATTATTTTATTGTTTAAAATAGCACACCACACATTAACAGTTTGACGTCCTTGAAATTGAAATTCCCTGTAGCAATGGGGATTTACTGTGGCCCACTGTCTGCTATTTTTTCGATTTATCATTCCACTAGTAGAAAACGATGACTCGTCGGTCCAAAAAACATTTTTTAAATAATCTTCATTTTCATTAACTTTTTCCAAAATTGCATGGCAAAATTCAACCCTTTTTCCTCGATGCCTGGGCGTTAATTTTGTGGTAGGCCTAATTTTGAATGCCTTGTATCCTGCATTTTTGAGAGTGGTTTGAATCCTCCCATAAGATGTATTTTTTGGATCAATAAGCTCTTCTCTCAGGCTTCCCGATATTTTTCTTATGGAAATATTGGGATTTTCTTCCACTTTTAGTAAAATGTTTAAATCACTACCTTCATCAATTTCCATTGTTCTCTTCTTTCTCGTTAGGCTGGATGTTTGTTGAAATTTTTCATAAATTCGATGAAAGGTTTTTTTGTCCGGAATGTGCATCCGGGGGTTAATTACACGTAATTCTCTTTGAGCCAATTTAGCACTCTTTAGGGCATTTTACAATAAAAAGAACGTATAATGTTGCTAAATGTGTAATTGTCACTGTCAGTTATAAACAAACATTTTGTTTGTTGGTATCGATCTACTTCACAGCCACCTAAGCTAAATTATAAGCTTTAGAATAAATCGCAGATATTTCGAAAACTATTGTATTTGGGTATAGGACATGTTATACAAAAAATATGCAGAATTTTCATAGGATTTAATTTAGCGTATAATATACAGGGTGTTCCATTTAAAAAAATATAACTTTTATCTGTGGGTGATTTCGGCAACACCCTGTATATATAAAAATGTATGCTGCAAATAGCTTATTGTTTTTTGTGAAACTTTTATATCTGACGTTTTTCTACCAAACGTCAAATGAAAAAGTTAGAGGGGGGGGACATTATAATTGATCAACGCGTACATCTCGAATAAATATTTTACTTGACCGTTGGCGACATGTCTTTTTAAAACTTTCAATCGAACAACTATAGCAGTGGCGCAAACAGCTTCGACTTTGCTGGAGGTGCTATGTTTAGTTTACGATTTTCCTACTATGTTGCCATGACAACGCGTACGCGATGACGTCGACCACATGGAAGAATAATGTTAAGCAAGGTCTTTACATAAACATGAAGACTCGGTGGAGCATTTAAAATGCGAATTTTTGCTAAAAACATTTGTAAAAAAATTACTTAAAATTTTCTTGCTTCATTTGCACTTACTTTTTCACCCCCCGAGCTGCCACTGTTTGAGACCCGTTTCATATCTGTTTAGAATAGTTGAATTGATTTAATGATAATTTTGTTTCGTTATAAATAAATATTGGTTGCTAACAATTATTAATTGTAAATTTCAGATATGAACTGTTACGAATAATATTTGTTTTCAAACCTTAATTTGTAATAGTTGCCTAAATTTGTGGATAAAATGAACTTTTGACAACATGGTTTGCACATGTGAAGATTCGACGATTAAATATCTTGGAAATATGTTTTCATTTAAAAAGACCGCCCCAAAAATGTATTAGAATTGTTTTGAATGGATCAAAGCTTCTGCGAAATGTCAAAAGATGGCGCGCCATGTTATATCTTCCTCCTACATTTTTTGTTACAGAAACAACTCTAACAAATGTTTAAAAAAATGTTAGTGGAAGAAGAAACATACCTTATGAATCTCCAACCATCATGTATTTATTATTTTGAAATTTTTGGAAGCTCCGTAAACCATTGGAGCTTATTTAAAAAATCAAAACTGTAATAATTAGGGAAGGGAGTGAGAACAGGAGATTCGGTGACAAAAGCCTGAGGAACAGATTTGTGAGAGTTCCGAAAAAGATCGATCATACTTTTGTAGTCAGGGTTAGGGATGGCAAAATAAAAAAGTATATCGATATATTAAATCAAATGATATATCGAAATAAAATATCGACTGAAAAATATCGATATTTTGAATATATCAATATATTTTAATAAACAAAATCTTTTTTAATAAATAAAATGGGAGTTTATTCAGATAGGTTAATAAAACACACAAAATAAAATTAAAATTTATTTCTTTAAAAACGTTACATATACTTATAACAAACCAAACGTACTCGAACTTAAAATATTTATATAAAAATGTTTATGACATTATTTGTAAGCTTTCTGGAAGAGAACTCAGAAATAATAATTTAGACAATCTTTTGCCAATTAAACGGTTTCGGCTTTTTGTTGCTGTCCAGTGTTGCCAACACTAGTTAATCTTGATATGCCAGATTGACAGTTGAATTATTACGCCAGAATTATGCCAAAACAGAAACCTGTAATTCCGACATATTTTTCTGCCACTCCAGTGTTTAAATTAAATAGAGATGAGAAAAAAAACATTCATGAACATTAAAAAAATATATTTATTCAGAATATATTTTTTGGCAGTTAACTTAACCTAAAAAAAATAGAAAAAACATCCTAATAGGTAGAAAAAACATTACCTGAACACATTAGTTATTTTTGTTTTTTCTTGTAGGTACACTGACGAGCATGAAAAACTCAAGACAATTTAGGGATGTAAACTTAACACAATTTTGACATACCATATTTAAAATGCATTAACTGTCAAAATTTTGCTACGTTTACATCCATAATTTGTCCTAGTTTTTTATGCTCGCAAGTGTAGATACTTTGTAGTAAAGCTTTAAAAAATAGGAACTTATTAAGGAACTTGAAAAATAAAAACTAAACAGATATAATTCTAATAATATAGATTTGGCACATACCTATAGAAACAATGGCAAAAAAATAGGGAACACAATAAAAAGAGACCTACTCTTTGAAAATAATGAAACTAAAGATCCAACAACAATTCAAAAATAAGATCATTATTTTCATTTTCCGTGCTGTAAGTTTCTTTACTTTTGATTTTGTTTAAAACCTCTAAGGGCAACTGATAATCATGACATTTGTTATACCTTTTCAGTCCACATTTAATGTGCATAATTGCACATACTGTCTGGGGATTCATTCTATTTCTAAGATTGGTTTTTATTATATTCAGTTTACTAAATAATCGTTCTACTTCCCCATTAGAATATGGCAAAATAAGCATTTCAATTGCAAAATTACTAATATTTGAAAATGGATTTTCCCCATTTGCATTTTTGAAAATTGCTACTTCGGCCCAAAATTGCTTAGTATTAGCCTTCTCCTTCCATTCTACAAGATGGATATTTCTCCATTGACGCTCAATGTCATCAATTTCAATGTCAGATTTATTGAAAAACTTTAAGAGAGAAATGAGTGATTCTTTATTGTGTTTAAGTGTGTTTTCTACACTTAAACTAGAAATCTGTTGCAGGATATAAAAATTTTCAGGCAATCTTTGCCTTATTTGATTTATTAAAGTAAGAACAAATGAGACTAAAGGTTCCCTAATGTTTTTTTCTTCCTGTTGAGATAATTGACCATTTTCTCTTAAATTTTTTATAGGGTTTTCAAACCCATAACCTAAGTAACAATTTCTATCAATAAAATCATCTACCTTGGTTTCAAATACATCAAATTTTTTATGAGGAAGAATGATTTTTGATATTAAAATCTTCAGTAAGTTTAAAAGTTCTGACAATAATCTTATTTGGTCAGCATTATTTGCCTGAAAAAGTTTGTTAACTTTTTGAACTTCCACAAGAATATTTCTTAAAAAAGACATTGTTGCTAAATCATTAAACATTCCAAATAAACATTCTGCTGTATAGCATCTTTCTGACAGCCTTAGGGTTGCCAAGTTTTCGAAATGGAAAAACGGGAGGTTTGAAAACAAAGCTGTTCACTTACCTGAGGCAAAATTTTTGAGTGCTACAAAAAAATTTTTACGAAACAGCCAAGGAAAACAGCCTATAACAAACTATCAATAAATTTTTATTAATTATTTATTCATTCATTTATTTATATATTTATTTATTTATTCATTTATTTATTTATTTATTTAAAAGTAGGTACAGGGTTATTAATTATAAATGTCCCCCCCCTTTAACTTTTTTGTTTGGCATTTTAGGAAAAAAAATTAAATATAAAAGTTGCTTGGAATAACTTAAATTTTTAAAATATTATATTTCTAAATATACAGGGTGTGTCACAAATGTGCAGCAACTGCCAACTTTGTTATTTTCAATACGATACCATATTTTTTATTTCATTTTTTGATTCTACATAAAATTCTAAGCATATTTGATGTAGCATACACTATACCTAACTTCAACTGTCTCCAAACTCTAAACAATTGAAAATTGGCACTTTTTGCACTTTGACTCATTATAGTGGCAAAACGGTTAAAGATAAAGGAAAATAAATTTCACTTTCCCATCTTAAATTTTTAAGAGCTATGTGATGGTCGTAATTGATGGTACCAACGAAGGTACCAAATTTGGTACCAATGGTACCCACTGTATATTTATGTTATTAGATAGCTTTTAAAAAGTTAAGATAGGAATGTAAAATTTATTTTCTATCTTTAACCGTTTTGCCACTACTTATAATGAGTCAAAGTGCAAAAAGTGCCAATTTTCAATTGTTTGTAGTTTGGAAACAGTTCAAGTTAGGTATAGGATATGCCATATCAAATATGCTTAGAATTTTACGTAGAATCCAAAAATGAAATAAAAAATATGGTATTGTATTGAAAATAACAAAGTTGGCAGTTGCTGCACATTTGTGACACACCCTGTATATTTAGAAATATAATATTTTAAAAATTTAACTTATTCCAAGCAACTTTTATATTTAAATTTTTTTCCTAAAATGCCTAACAAAAAAGTTAAAGTTTATAATCAATAACCCTGTACATACAAGAATAAAAAAACAATATTATGCAGTCTATAGCATCGGTATTTATTATGTATAAAACCTAATAAGTATGCAAACACAATTTCAAGACATTTTTTTTTGTTCACATTTTCCAGCTGCCTTTGCATTTTTCCAGTATTTGCTTACCATCTGCTGTTTTGAGATATTTCGCAAATTCTGTGCACGACTCGGTAAAATTATGTTTCACCATTAGCTCAGCTTCTAAAGTTTTGACACTTAGATTGTTTCTCCTTTCTCCATGCATGTGTCATCAAACTGAAAATTCTTTCACTCATAGCATTTGAATGAGGCACGGCAAAGGCAACTGATGCGATTTTTTCAAAATTAGCTGCAACATGATTTTGAAAAAAGCAAACCCACTGCTTATCAATAGAAATATCAGAAACATTTGCTGGTAAGTTCTTATAAAACTCCGAGAGTTCAACATATTCTTCAAAAAGCGCGTCCTCATCAACTTCAATATGGAAATCTGAACAAATTTTGAAAAAATCTTCTAGTTTTGGTTTGTTCTTTAGGATCATAGCGCTCAGGTACTTGAATTTGTTGTCTTCATTGTAGTTGTACCTAAAACCCAAAAAAATAATTATGTCTTAGATACCTCGATAATACATTAAAAATATTCCACAGTGACTACAATATTTATGATTCAGCACAACAATAATTATTTGAATAGTAGATAGAACTGAATGTTTTGCAAAGCATATTTTGAAGGATTTCTTACCATTTTTCCAAATAGTTGATGATTCTTTCTAGGAATGCATCCGCTTCACGCTTGAACAATTCTACTTTCACGAGGTCTTCACATTTTCGCAAAAAAGAATTTGCAATAGACCCATAGAATTGTTCTTCTCTTTTTTTAATTAATGAGAGTTTTAAACTGTTCATTATCGTAAATAATTCAATCGCCAGCGTCTCGCTCGATTCCAATTTCCCAATTATTCCATTCATCAAATGTCCGACGTGTAGTATGAGTCCTGAAACATCAGAAGAAGATAAGATAAAGCAAAAATGAACCCAACGGTTTGAAAATGGTTACCTAAATATGCTTCAGCTAATTCGTCTTCCAAAAATTTCTTCAGCATTCCAGGTGAGGATTCCTGGGAAAGGAAATATGACTTAACTGGAGCAAAATGATTCAAAAATCGTTCAGTTGCAGGAATTAATGAAAGCCATCTTGTTGGTACACTTCTTAAAAGCTGCGACCATTCTTCGTCACAAAAAATGAAAAATTCTTTGAGCTCAGTAACTTTCTTTGTGCTGCTACTGAATTCGTTGAAACATTTGATAACGAGAGACTCCACGTCATATTTTAATGCGACTTGTCCAAACTTTCCTGCATTATGGATTATATGGCAAACACAACCGACAGGAATCAGTCTTTCATTTCTCTTGCGTAGCTCAGTGAACACACTCTGTTTTTTTCCGAAATTAACAGATGCGTTATCTGCACAATATGCAATCACATTCGCAATATTTAGGCCAGCTTCGTCTAAATGGTTGATTAAACTCTGAGCAATATCTGTTGATTTTTCTGAATCACTTGAATAAAAGCTTAGCAATTTTGTGTGAACCCCCGACTCTTTATTGAAATATCTCACGATAAGAGGAAATAACTTGACATTTCCTTTATTCGAGGCATCTGTCGCAATCGAAAAAGACTTGTTATTCACTAGATCTTTCAAAATTCTATTTTTTGACTCTGGCCCAAGGACTCTTGTAATAATTTGCGTGGCTTTTGTTCTACCGCAACCATATTTTTGTGCTATTTTTGAGTAACAAAATATAGTTTTAAACAATTTTCCACCGCAGTCTGTGGATGCGTAGCTATGCGAGTGCTTCACACTGTGAAAAATGAAGCTACATTCTGCATGTATCGTTGCCAGTTCATTAACAGAATCATTTTTAAAAACATGATCGATTTTCTGAACTTTTGAAGTTGCTAAAATGTTTTTTTTATGTTTGTCAGTTTTCATATGTTTCGAGATATCATTCTCTCCACCATGATTAATACTAAATTGCGAACCACAAGGTATGCATCTAGCCTGAGATAGTGATGACCCTTGTATTATATTGGGATATTTTTTACACCACTCTTTATTAAATTTAACTTCCCATTTTCTCTTCTTAACATTGACGCGCGGCCGCGGGGAATCTAATTCTTGATGGGATGTCGAAGTGCTCGGCTCTGTCATGGCTTTATGGGAAATTTCATCATCATCACAATTAATCTCATTCTGGCACTGGCCGACCCAATCAATATCATCAGATGTACTACTATCTGATGAAAACATTTTCACCTTTCACCACAAAACTATTCGCAAAAAAAAATTAAACACAGACGCTCACAAATACCTGGAACACATCACTCGGGGATAATAATAATAACGATTGCTTTCTGGGAATCCCAAATCTAAACAATCTAATATTTGATATGTCATTTGTCAATCCTGTCAGCGTACATTTCAAGCTTCAGGCGCTTTTTTAAATCCCAGTCTTAAATATTAAAAATCCAAATGCAACCGGAAAAAAAAGAAGAGAATGCAAGAAAAAAAAGAGGTACTTTTAGTACATCTAGCTGAATCTGCTTCTGCCTTCTGCTAAATGCCAAAATTGTTGGAAAGCGGGAGTTTGCGGGAGTGGGCGGGAGTTTTGTTTAAGAGCGGGAGTATAGTTTTACGGAGGGATGACGAAAAATCGGGAGTCTCCCGCCTAAATCGGGAGGGTTGGCAACCCTAGACAGCCTTGTTATCTCAAAAAAAGTTTTTAATTCCACCCACTGTTCTAAAATTTGTGAAACAGCTGATTCAATTGACAGCCATCTTGTTTGACAGCTCTGCACAATTTTATGAGGCTCCTGTCCATCATTTATTGTTTGAAATATCTCCTTGTATTTAACTTGTCGGGTCGAAGAATGTGCAAACCAATTATACGTTTCTTTTATTAAAAAATCAATGTGTCGAGGAATATGTTCATTAGCGGCAGCACAGACGGCTAACCGTAGAGAATGGCACACACATCTGTAAAAAAAGATAGAATAAGTATAAGAGATTGTTTAAAGATTTTATTTCTTACCTCACTAAAATCAAATTAGGAGCTTCTTGTTTCAACTTTGCGTAGACCCCATTGTTCACTCCAACCATCACCGAGGCATTGTCAGTTCCCAAACCTCTCAGATTCTTAATTTTTAGTTTATACTTTGCAAGGGTTTCCTTTAGAACAATAACAATACTCTCTGCATTGCAATCAATTAAAATTGGCATGTCCAAAAATGTTTCCATTATTTTATTGGAAGTTTTACTGTAATAAATCACAATCACTCCTAGATATTTATTCACAGAAATGTCTGTAGATTCATTTATTACAAGGCTGTAAGGTGAGTCACCAATATCATTTTTGAGGTTGTCCATAAAATGTGGAGCAAAAACATTTTTTATAATATTTGTACATTTTGTGTGATGTAGTTGCATATTGTCAGCAGCAGTATGTCCTTCGAATGATTGTTTACAAACATTATTTAAATGATCACTACAGTTGATAGAAGTGTAACAGCTTACAAACATTGCTGCACGAGCTTCTGCATTTCTCTGCTTTTTTAGTGTTTCTTGATTGATTGGTTTAAAAGGTATTCTTTGTTGTTCTTTTCCTAGGACAAGTTGGATCATATTTTTATGTTTTTGGGATTCTAGATGTTGCTTCAATGCTGTATATCTGTTGGTCAATATTATTCCACAGTATTTACATTTTGCCTTAGAACCACAAGTACTTTCAACAATTGTGAGCCATTTTTGAAATAAAGGATCTTTCAGCCAAGCAGGCCTAAACTTTTGCTGATATTGCACTTTAGGCATCTGAAAATTAATAGTTTAGTAAACACTAGAAAACAAGACGATTTTTTAATTTTTAACATACCTTGCTTAAATTCTTCAGATTCTGCTTTTTTTAAGTGAATGATTCAAACAAAAACAGCAATAATATGAAATGAAATCCACAAAATAGATAAAAGGTTGAAATTCTTCGACCTTCGAACCCGGTTAACATTAAAAAGAAAATTCGAATAAGATGTCAAATGAAATGAAATGTTACAGAAATAGCGACCTCTATTAGTTATCGTTACAAGTTATGATTCATGATGATTTTTCATATGTAATCTTAAAATCCAAAAATCTTTATCATAATATAATATGCGGTTTTCAAGAAAATCATCCTTAATTTTGTATTTGTGTAAATTATTCGATACATATTCCAATTCGAATAACATCGTTAATCATAATGCCAGAATTCTGCCATGTTAAAAACGAGCATGCCAGATGCCAGATACAAAAGTTGGTTGTTAAATTGGGTATCAATAATGCCAGATTTGGCATTTTAGGTACCGTGTTGGCAACACTGCTTATTGCAGTTGATATTGCAATTGGGTCCTTAAAATATAAGTTTTTAAATCTCGGATCTAAAACTGTTGAAATTGCAGGCCAAAGTGATTTCTCAATACCACTGAATATCTTAGGAAACTCTTTCAACAGTTCTGTACTTAAGTTTCTTCCAATTTGGTAATTTAATTTTGTTTGTTCATTATCTTTCAAAAAGGCAAGCTGCCATTGGAATAATTTTACTAATTGTTATGTAATTTTGCCCACTAATTGGCTTATTTGCTCCGAAGGGTAGAGCAATCTTCTTTTTCTCTTAATTGTTCCAGCTCTGAGCCTCTTAACATCATTGGAGCGTCTACGTTTGAAAGGATAATAGTACTAATTTTACGCGCAAGTTCTAAAAATCTATGTACCATATAGTATGTGGAATTCCACCTTGTTTTAACATCAAGGATCATTTTTTTAAAACTTCCTTCAGGTGTTCCAGCCTCCCTTTACATTTTACGAAGTAGATCAGTTGCTTTCACACTTCTTTTGAAGAAAACAACAATTGATCTAACTTTTTCTATTAGTTCGTTAAGACCTTGTGTGTTCTTGATACTGTGTGCAAACCATGGTACGTTTTGTTTTTCCAAATGTTTCATTAACTGCTTTAACAATATTGGCAGCATTATCTGTAACTACGGCAACTACTTTATCAAGGTTAATTTCCCATGTATTCAAAGAATTCATATTGCATATCAGCAGTCCAGGTGTCAGTAGTTAGGGTAAAATACTGCACGTTCTTTAAAATATCCTTTAAGAGAAGTGAAGCTGATTCATACTTCTCGTCAACTCTGTTTTCATTAATAGTGGTTTATTTAAAAAAACTTTGGCTTTTTAGGCCTTTCTCAAACAGATGCTTCAGTGAATACTAAACTAAAAATGAGCTATATCTAATGGTGTGCATAATGCAATTTAGTTTTATTGCCTATCTGTTTAAAATGGGATTTTTTACATTTATATTATAGGTACTTAGAAGGCTGTCTATTATTGGGGTAATTTGGAAATTTTGTTAGTCATTCGTTGTGAGTGAATTCCTTAATAAAGATTTTTTAATTTCAAGTTGTTCTAAAAGATCCAAACGTTTACCTTTATTTTCTTGATGTAATAACATTACATTATCCGTGTCAATAAAATGGTTGTTTTCTATGCAATGGGCAGATAATCCTGAATTTTTAACATTATATAAAATAGAGTTACAGTGTTCTTTTTCTCTTGTTTGGATATTTCTACCCGTTGTTCCCAATATAGACAGCTTCTTTTTCTCTTGTTTGGATATTATTTATTAAAACACTACCTAAATTTAGTTTATTTACAGAAATTGTGTTGCAACCTAATCTATTAAGCTTATTTGATATTTTGTCACTATAATTGGGAATATAATTTAAAAACCTACAATTTTTGGTTGAGGCGTGACACTATAAAACTGTCTTCTAAGAATTTTGCGTTTTTTGTTCTTTATCATGTTATCTATTAGAGATTCATTATAACCGTTATTTCTTGCAATTTGTTTTAGTACATTTAACTCGTTATTATAGTCTTCTTTACTTAAGGGAAAGGTTAATAGCCTATGTATTCTCCAAGACTGTTTAGAATGGTTATGAATAACTGTGTCTGTTGTTGTTGGTTTTTGGTTGTAGAGTAACTCTCTAATAAATGAAACATTAAAAAGCCAAAGTTTTTTAAATAAACCACTATTTAAAAATGTTTCACAAGGAACCAACCGCAAATTCGATTGATTGTTTTTATTAAATTAATAAAACCTCTCCCTTCAACAGTGCTGAAAAGCATGTTGTCCTGTACTATAAATGTGACTATAGCATCTGTGAATTTTACATTTTTGGAGCCGCCATCTAAAAATAACAAATAAAATATTTTAATTTCAATTACTGCTTAAGTTTTCTGTTGAAAAGAACATTTCCCAATTTTATGTATAGATCCCCAAAACAATTTACCTAACCAAAAAATGCATACTTTCATGAATCATGATTTAACTAATCAATAAAAAGCAATTGGAGATCATAACAGTCATTAAATCACTGTTCGTGATCATCATTAAGTTTTGTGAGGACAAAAACTGATTAAGGAAATATTCTGTTCATTATTACCTGAATAAGAGCAGACCTTTTTGATTGAACTTGTAATTGTTGGCTGTTTTAGTGAAGGTAAAATTAATGAGCTTAACCTTAACTGTCATTGTGTTTGTCTACTACCACCACTGATTATTAGTTCTGGTTCTCGTTCTGATGTGGATGCCTCTGGTTCTGATAGTTCCACTGTTATGGTTGATGTTGATTCTTTTGATAAAAGATTCACTATCACTTATATCTGCACCATCTGCCAAATTTGTCTTCTGAAATTGTAAAACAAAGAATTATGTTTGTGTATTTAAAGTTTATAATATTTTATCTTACCTTATTTTTTCCAGAACTGAAACATCCTAGACTTGGCTCATTACTACAGTCCATATCCATTTTAGATCCTTCAGACTTTTTGGTCACCTTTTTTTGACCATCTGTATCCTTGCCCTTTTTTAACTGCAGAGGAACTTGTAAGTGTGCATGCTTTTGTTTAAAATGACTGTTGAGATTAGTAGTATTCCCTGACGTCTTTAATATTTTCGAACATATATTGCATCGAGCTTGTTCCTTTGACAACTTTGTGAAATGGAGCCAAATATTACTTTTTGGTGGTGCCAGTTTTTATTATATGCTTCCAACCACGATGTAGAACGTACTTTCAACAGTGTATTGGAATTTCGTCCTATTTAAACCTTTCACTTTTCACAAAACAAAACACGACAAAACTTCACAAGAATCACAAGCACAAGACTAATACAATACCAATGAGAAATCGAAAAATATATTTTCTGTCTATGACATGACTAAGACAGGTTGAATCAGGGCTGCCAATAGCAAATTAATGATTTACCCGCAATTGGCAACGAAAATGCGAGGCTTTTGCGAGGGTCAATTTTTTTTTCAGTAATGCCAATTATCAACGCATTCCTACATGTTTGGTATGGTTGTCTTGTCTGGTTCGGTTCGACCCAAGCTTCGTGGTTCGACCAAGGTCGCATGTGCATTAGTGAATGCTTTATTTGATTAATGTTTTTGATATATCGAAAATATTATATCGACATTTACAAAATATCGATATATCGTTGCCATCCCTAGTCAGGGTCCCAGTAGGAGATTTTGCTGATATGTTGTGTGCATGGTCATGCACCACGCGAGGGAAATAGACGTTTTAACAAAGAAAGAGTTAAATAAGTATCTATTAATACTTTTAACAAATAGTATAATAAAAAAAATAATAAAAACACGAAATGAATGGACATAATTAAATTTAAAAGTAATAGAATAATGTATGTTTATTAATAATTTTAACAAGTAACATAATAAAAAAATAAAAATATGAAATGAAAGGACATTTAAAAGCAGTAGAATAATGTGTACTTTTAAATAATTTTAACAATAATACAGTGGCGGCTCGTGAGTATATTGAAGGGTGAGGCTACATGAGGTTAATTTTGTTTAAATGTGAATAAATTTCCACGTCACCCATGAGGTATTATTCTGCGACGCGTTGACCTTTTTTTTTTTTAATGGAGGTCATCGCCAATAGCCCTACTAAACCATTAAAAACTAAAAAAATAAACTCTAAAAAAAGTAAATAAAAAGTAAACAAAACAAGTAAAATATGTACACCTATCACTAAAATATAGCGGTGATTGCGATAATAAAAACATAATTTAGTTTATTAAAACTTAAAATAAATAGTTGTATGAAATAAGATAAAAAAACTACTTTTTGTACATTAAATCTATACGTCTGTCTTTTAAAGCTTATATGCTTCCGCAAAAATTGCTTTAAAATCTTTAAATAACAAAGCTAGACTTTTTTCGACATCTAAATTTGAAAATTGTTCATCCCTATACAATACAGAAAGCTCATTCTTTAATCTGTCTCTGTCAAAAATGTTTGGATAATTTTTTAATAAATTATTTAATAAGTCGTCTGGAAAGCATTTAACATATTCCGAATATTTTGTGCAATCGACTAAAGCAAAGAAATTTAAATTTTCAAACCGCGTCCCTAATTGAAGAATTATACAATCTATTATTTGGAAATATAATATTTTATATTTAGTAAAAATATCAAAGTCGCTAGAACATTGCCCTCGACGTGTGTTAGTTGGCAGAATAGTGGCTTTTTTAGCAATATTGAAAAGTTCTTTGAAATGGTCCTCGTTTCTAAATTCAATAATTCGTTGCTTGGCAAGGTTTATTTGCGAAATGCAGTAATTTATATCTAAATGCTTTAACTGTAATATTTGAAACAGTACATCAGTGCAACTAAAAATTTGTTTATAAATATGCGTTAAAAGGCAAAATTCGAAATCATTAAAATGCTTTAGAAATCCTTTTGCACCATTAATAGATTCTGTTCCAGAACTTAAGTCATTAATAATAGTTTCAAATACTATAATTAAATTGTCCCATTCATTAGCCACTAAGTTTAAAATTTTAGACCGTGTATACCATCGCGTTTCTACAGCTCGCGGAATTCTTTTACCTACTATCTGATTAAGCACAAAAGACCGTTTTGGTGATTGGTGGAAATAATTTGGTATTCCTAATAAAGTGGCAAAAAATATACGACTTTGGGTAATCAGTTTTGTTCCCTGTTGTAAAACTAGATTTAATCTGTGGGCGCAACAATGAGTAAACATAGCTAAAGGAGCAATAGATCTAACTTTTGTTTGAAGCCCATTTATTTCACCTGCCATAACACTAGCCCCATCGTAACACTGCGCGACCAATTTATTTTTAAAGTCATAAGGCTCTAGGCTGTTTTGTATTAAATGAAAAAGGCTCTCTGCTGTTCTATTATCGCTAACGTCAAAAAATCCTAAAAATCTTTCTTTTAAAGATCCGTTGGTCACATACCTAACTGTTATCGAACACTGTGATTTTTCTGTTATATCAGTACTATCATCCGCAATTACGCCAAAAAAACAACAATCGGTGTCATTGATTTCTTTTTTTATATATTCTTGAACATAGTCATGTATGCAACCAATTAGTTCATTTTGTATAGTCTTAGATTGTCCCGTAAAAATATTACTAAATTTAGCACAATGTTCAGTAAGTTCGGCATTTCTTTTTATTAAGCATGCAAATATTTTTTCTTATAATTGCCACGGTTAAAAGAATCTGTTGTTTTATTATGACCTCGAAATGCCAAGTCCTGTTTACCCAAAGTAATAGTAACATCAATTAAATAATTTAATAATAAACGGTTTTTTCGAACATTTTCATTATAAACAATTTTATTAAGACTTGCATTTTCTTGTAGTGCATCCGCAATAGTCGCCCTATTTTGCTCCAGTCTTGTAAGTGCTACCGAATTTTTAATATGCTCTCTTGAACTTTCATGCGATTTTACTGCTCGTGAAAAATTTTTTAAATCCGAATATCCGCCCCCTGAACTCCAATTATTTTTGACGCAACCTAATAAAATACAAGGCCAACAATATAAGCTTTCTTTATAAATACTTCCGCATTGCCACCTATAAGTTTCGTACCAAGATATTTGAAAAGTTCTTGAATATTTTTTACCTTGCCTCTTATCGTTAAATATTGCTAAAATTTTCGGCGTCGGACGGCTACCTAATATCTGTTTCTTTTCAGTTTCGCTTCTTCTTAAAAAAGGCGTTTCAATTAATGAAGCAATAATGTCGTGAATAGCATTCATTTCAAAAGCAAAAAGCAAATACAAAAAATGGAACGGTCCAACTTACCAAATCAAAACAAAACAAAAACTTACTCACGCGTATTTATTCACCTTAAAAGACAGAACGCCCTCAATCAGCGATTATCGCAATCTATTTCCTATTTCTTTCTCAGCCGCACGCACCACGTAAAAAGAAGCCGTTGGAATATTTCGCTAGTCATGTGATTTAAATAACCAATAAAAGCATATCCAAGCTACAGACTTATCGCCTCAAGAATGCAATAGAAAACGCGTGCATCGGCAATCGCCATCCCGCTCTGTCGTAATCAGGTGACTCGCCGGCATCGGCACCGGCCGTTGATAAACAGGTCAGAAGTCGAAACTTTCCAAGCTAAAATTATTTCGCCTCATTCGAGAGCACTTTCTTTAGGAATGGGTTTGCACGGATTGCACGGTCGGTTTTTTGATGTGGTCAGAATTTATTTTCTAAAATATTTATTATGGGGTTATATTTTGTTTTTTTTTTTTAATGTTATGTTGTAAAACTGTTAAAAAGTATATTTCTAATTGGTAATAGATAAAAAGTTATATAAAAAAATTCTCTTTTCCTTTATTTTGGGGGTGAGGCGCGGCCTCAGAGGCCTACCCTGACGAGCCGCTACTGCAATAATAACGGGTGAGGATTTTAAAGTGTTATCGGAAAAATAGTTTGGAGTTTTTAGAGTGAGGCAGACACAGATTTTAACTTCGTTCATTAATAACTAGATACAGCATCATCCCCGAATTGGGGCAAAATGTGTGTCGGCAAAGTAAGAATTTGCTGCGATATTTTTACTTACTGATCAAAAGAGCGTTTTGGATAATCCATTTATTCGTATTACTGCAAAATACCACACACGAATAGTCACTGTATCAAACATGGGTCTCTAAAAATTTCACAAAAAAGTGAAACAATAGGAAACACATGTAAATGTAAATATAAACAAAAAAATAACGGCGATCGTCGGAGGAAAGGAACCGGTAAATACTGCACACTTGTACACTCATTGATTGTGTTGCAAAACCTCTTTAAGCAGCCATAATTAACGAATATTATCAACATAATGGAATAAACCCAATTGGTAGGCGGTCTAGGTACGATCTCCGGGTTAAAATATTATTAAAAACGTTAGGAGTAGTATAAATAAACATTTAAAACAACTAAAAATCAACCACAAATCATCCTAGATCTAATACGTGCAGAGAAAATGAAAAAGTGTTCCACATAAATTTATTATCTCTAGTATGTCTGGCCGCTACCAGAAATTGTTGAGAGTTCGGGGTGAAGATATTAGCTTTTATTTTTCCTAACTTGTACATTTGTAACTATCGTTTTATAAATTATTTTGAATTTTTTCACTGTTTCAATTTTCGCATGATAATATGTTTTTCTTTTTGATATCTCCTGTATGCATAAATAATTATAACTTTTTTTCCAGGCTCAGTTTTCATTTTAACGAATATTTTACACAACCTGTATAAACACTAAAAATTTTAAGCTACAAAAATATGGCGTTTTTCTTTTCATTAATTAAAAAAATATACTTATACGAATTTAATTCTGTCTACCTCAAAGTATGAACCAACTGAAAACTAAAAAAAAAATCGTACACTCTTTGTATTAAGGTAACGGCAACTGAACTTCATTAACGTCTATAGTAACTTAGAAAACACGACCATATTTCTCAAAATAGAGTATATTTGTCATACATATAAGTAATAGTTACAATTCAGTAAAGTTCATGGACCTGAAAAAGAGAAGTTTACTCTTTATTCGTTTATATATTAATTTACCTAAAAACCTAATTCTTATTACATGAACTTAAATATATACACGACTTCATATGAGTCTTCATAGTTGATATGTGAACTGTCTGATAACTGCATTTGTCACAGGAACGTATCTTATTAGTTACAGTTTTCATAAAGCGTTCGTTATCAAAATGTCGAGCCACTATGTGATTGTCTAAATTTTGTTCATAATTATACCTCTTATCACACGGAACACATACGAAAGGCTTCTCCTCAGAGTGAATACGTAAATGTTTAGTTAAAACATTTTTTTGAATGCACTGGTATCCGCAGACATCACATTTAAATTTATACTTATTCAGACTAGTTTCATGTGTGAGTAGATGATTTTTAAAAGCTTCAAGTCGTGCTGCTTTATAAGGACAAGTGGGACAACTGTTCACTTTATACGTAATAAGATCTCTCCACACTGTGAATTCATCTGAATGTTTAGCAACATAATGTCCGTCTAAACTAACCTTATGTCTAAAAGATTTTTAAGTTACTTTTGTTAATGGTCTTATATGGACAGTGGTGACAGGAATATTTTGGCACATTGTTGTTTTCGTGGGTATAAAGATGGATCTGTAAATGGGAGTTACGTTTAGTTTTGTATTCGCATTGTCCGCATGCATACTGTGTACTTCTTATCTTAGCGTTAAACTCATCTCTAGACCTAAAAAAAAATATATATTGTCAATATAAAATGTGGAACCAGGTGGTAAAAATATTGCCTATTGCAAACATTAATAATGTTAATCTATTCAATTTAAATATTAAGATTTCTAGCAATTATTTAAAATGATCAAATTATGATATTAACAAAGGTCAAATCAAATATTCGTTATAAAGGGTGTCCAATTTTGACATTCCGATTTAATTTAGGAATAATATACACAAAACACTTTAAATGTTATAATATTATTATATTATTTTGAAGTACAACTATTGCGGTTAATAATGAAAAATGACATCCAGCAAGTGACCCCCTCTACTTCTTTGGCATGCTAATATTCTTTTCTCAAAATTTGCGATAACATTTTCGCAGACATTCTGTCCAATTTGTCCAATTGCTTGAGTAATGTTAACTTTAAGCTGTTCAGTTGTTCGAGGATTGTTAACGTAAACTCTTTCCTTCAAAAAGCCCCATAGGAAATAATCTAATGGTGTGAGGTTGCACGACCGAGGCGGACAGTTAACGTCAACTCTTCGAGAAATTATTCTATCGCCAAATCTCTGCTTTAAAACATTCAGTGTTTCATCTGCGGTATGGCAAGTGGCACCGTCCTGTTGAAACCATATGTTCTGGACATCCATACCTTCCAATTCATCCCACAAGTAATCTGTCAGCATTGTCCTGTATCGGGCTCCGTTCACAGTAACTGCATCACCGGCTTCATTCTGGAAGAAATAAGGCCCAATCACACCTCCCGCCCAAAAACCACACCACACAGTTACTTTTTGTGGATGCAGTCGTTTCTCCAGTATTTCTCTTGGATTTTCGTCACCCCATATTCTGCAATTTTGCTTATTTACGTATCCGCCAATTTCGAAGTGAGCTTCGTCGCTAAAAATTACTTTGTGAAAGAAATCGTTCCGTTCTTGCTTTCTTTCTAAGGCCCAATTAGCAAACGTACGACGTGACACATGATCGTTTGGTTTTATTTCTTGAGTCAACTGTATTTTATATGCTTTCAAATGCAGATCTTTCTTTAAAATGTTATGCAGACTCGATTTTTTAATGTTTTCGTGACCGTTTACTTTCATCAACACTAGCCCTCACCGCAGCAATTTTTACTTCTGATCGGACACCACGATTGTGAACATGTTGTCTATTAGCTGTTACGGACCCAGTCTGTTCAAATGTCTTCATAAAATTTTCAATTACCTTAACAGATGGTGCTGCATTTCTTCCGAAATGCGTACGGCATCTTCTTGCAGTTTCAGCAAAACATTCCCCATTTTGGTAATGACATTTCACAATAAATACTCGTTCTTCGATGGATAATCGCTCCATGTCGACCAAGACACAACTAATCGCAAAGTTTTCTCTTTACATCTGTCACTATAAGAAAACTGTCAACTAAGATTTTTAGAAATGGCGGCCAGTTTAAATCGGAATGTCAAAATTGGACAACCTTTATATTGGGAAAAAAAATACAAGATTTAGAAAATAATATTGCCAAAATGACAGGTCAACTAAAACAAAAGGATAACTATCTGTCACGTCAAAGGAGACTAACCCAAGATTTTCAAGATGAAGTATTTGAGAGTGAAAAGGTATACATTGATAAGGTAAAAGAGCTGAACAAAGAAATCGCCAATTTAAACAAGCGAATTGGTAGTATCAATGAGACAAATGTCCAATTGCAAGCTCAAGTGCAATCTTATCAAAGTAAATTGCAGGAAGTGGAAAGGGACTTAAAAGATATGACTCAGTTGAACAGAGATTATGGTCGATTCAATACCTACTCCAGAAATAGAAAAACAAGTATTTCAAGATGAGATACATCAAAGTAGACTTTCTACCACCCAGAAACTAACTCCTCAGAAAGTTCAGAATTTATCTGGTCCATCAGGTACTTCAATCCAACAAGTGAGACCTAACAGATTAGTATCCCGGAAGCCACAAATCCTTATTGCAGGCGATAGAAAGCACGTCGTCGGATGCGCAAGTCTCATGAAGTATGCAACGGTGTCCAGGTATGATATTAATTGTTAATATGAAAACATTTTATTGTTTGGAGAAGTTGTGGATATTGCCGCGACGAGCAGTAAAGGTTATTCTAAAACTGATTATGTAATCGTTTTTATAGGCAATGAAAACGCGGGTCAGAATAAAATTGTGGAGAAATCCACTCTAGAGAAGTTAACTACACTGTCTGTGAAAACTAATGAAACAATTTTAAAATGTTTCTTCATGACATTAATATCAGTGTTCAGAAGTCTATTTTTGATAATGTTGGAAATGCCATATATTTAACTATGGATAATTTTATGCATGTAGAAGAAAGAACTTGGTCAGGGGAACCATGCTATAATAGTAAAAAACTACTCTTTAGGTACCTGCGTAATCAATTATTTCATAATTTCGCTGACAAAGAGAAAGGTGTAGCTAACATATGATTAAAGAGTTGGGAAACAGTAAATAACCCGGAAAAAGAAATGCATAGGAGCGAAGCGACAGGTAGGGAACAGGAGCTGTCTAATTTTTTACAGTAGGAAATCGCGATTGTATCTCGTTATTGGTATTAAATATAAAATGTATCAGACCTAAATATAATGAATTGGAACTGTTTTTGGCACATGTCTCCTTTCCAAACCTGTTACTTTTAACTGAGCATTGGTCAAAAAACGATAAACCTCTATTTATGCCTAATTATCGTATGGTTTCAAAATTTTGTAGAAATTATTATATTCACGGTGGTACCATAATACTAGCTCACGAACGATTTCAGCTTCTTCATAAGTTTAAAGATATAGATAAGTTTAATCATATGATAATTGAAAAGGAATTTGAATTTTCTTTAGCTTATGAGATTAAAAATAAATTCTATATATTGTGTGTATATCGTCCGCCAAAATCAGACGTTCATAGCTTTGCTACTAGACTAGAAACGTTATTAGCAGGACTTCCTCCACATGCATCTATAATTCTTGGAGGAGACGTAAATATAAACTTTCTCGACACACGCAAAAGTGAGGTTCAAAATCTGAAAAACTTGCTGTCTTCATTTAATTTGCGGATGCATGTGGGGGGATATACGCGTGTAACGGCTGTGTCATCAACATGTGTAGATTACTTATGTACTAATTTTGAAAAAAATGTTGTGGAATGTTACATTGTACCTGCTGGTCTGTCAGACCATGACGCCATATTGTGTACTATTAATACTGGGCTTGCTACAGGTTTTCCCAAATGTACCGAAATGAATTGGAGTAGCATATTGAACTTCAATGATTCTCTTGACCAATGGCTCCGTTCGATTTTGAATATTTTTAATAATGCATTTCCACAAAAATTTATAAAGAATAAGCAGAGAAAGCGGGGTTGGTATACAGCAGGCCTAAGGGTTTCAGCCAAAAATATGCGTTCCTTGCACTATATTCGTAAGTTTGCATTACATAGTAATCATTTTATTGCTTATTACAATAGGTATCGCAGCATATATAGGAGTACTATTAGAGTGGCAAAAAAACTGTATTACGCTAGAAGATTTCATTGTTCATCTAACAAGCCGAGGGAAGCGTGTAAAATAATCAATGAGTTATGTCAAAGACATAGGCAAACAACATCAACTGATGACATGGATTCGCATAAGCTAAATTCATTTTAGTTCGATAGCTGCTAGTTCATGTTTAAAAAAAAGTAACATTATCCCTGTGTTTAAGGGTGGTGATTCACAGGATCCCTCGAACTATAGGCCAATATTGCTTCTTCCAACATTGTCGAAGATAATTGAGAAGTTAGTAAAAAAGAGAATGATCTCCTTTTTGCAAAGGCACTGCATACTTACATCAGAGCAGTTCGGTTTTCGCGACTTACTAGGTACTGGGGACGCAGTGTTCCATTTCCTGGAGAACCTTTACCTGCATCTTAACGACAGAGAGGCGGCAGCTGCGGTATTCTGTGACTTATCGAAGGCATTTGACTGCGTGAGTCACGTAATATTGCTGCAGAAGCACGAAGTGTATGGCTTTCGAGGCATCGCGCTGGAGTGGTTTAGGTCATATTTAAATGTTTAAACATGTAAAACATATGAAAGGCTGTGAGGAGCAGCAGTGATGTGTCTGAGCCTCTGGAGGTGAGCGCGGGCGTACCACAGAGCTCTGTGTTGGGACCATTATTGTTTTTGCGAACTCGTTAGCCCTAAACATATCCAAGACAAATCTTCTGAGCTTTAAGTGTAACCTCAGTGACGTAGCTCTGTGTGATCAGTTAGTGAGCACCGTCCCGGCAGCAAGGTTTTTAGGACTTCATATTGACAGCGAACTGAAATTTGAACAACATATAATAAACATTTCAAAAAAGATTTCCTCAGGATGCTATGCTATTAGGGTTATTTCTAGAGAACTAGATCCTGGTACAACAAGGAACGCGTATTTTGCCCTTATTGAGAGCCATCTCAAACACGGTATAGCTTTCTGGGGATCTTGCTCGCAGGCGCTGTTCAATTCTGTTTTTATCTTACAGAAAAGAGCAGTAAGATACTTGTGCAGGGCTGGATGTAGAGATACCTGTAGACCTTTATTTGTCCAACATAAAATATTGACCCTGCCAAGCATTTTTATCTTTGAAACGGTCTCATTGATGTCTGTCTATTTGTCACAATTGACCATAAATGTGAATGTGTTTTATACTTTGTATTATAGTCCCTCTATTTTTTGTATTTGTATTTTAATTGAAACATCTCTGAAAAACTGTGCCTACACCTTTACAGAACCTACATACGGCCTATACTTGAACATGCAGTGATCTCATGGGTTCCTTACTTTCAAAAGGACATCGATCTCGTTGAGAGGGTGCAGAGACGAGCCACAAAACTTCCTCTGACCCTGAGAAATAAACCTTATGAAGAACGGTTAAGAAAACTAAAACTTACAACACTTGTTGATCGGCGAAGAAGAGCCTCATAGAGACGTATAAAATACTACATGGAGTCTACTCGTGCGATATTAACGCATTTTCCATCAGTGAAAATCACCACCTACGCGGCCACTCCCTGAAACTGGTCCCAGAACTGTGCCATAGACTTTGTCGGAAAAACATTTTGTATAACCGCGTGATAGAAGACTGGAACAAGCTAAGTGAGGACATAGTCTCCGCTCCAAGTGTGAATGCATTCAAGAATCGACTGGACAGCTGTTGGCCTAATCTATGAACGAAACTGACGTGGACTAGAAAAATGACTAACAATACTAAAGTGCGAATATGAAAGGAAAAAAAAAAAAAACTCTAAACAAGTGTGCAGTCTATCGGACTTTTCCGCCTACTGCCGGACACCTATAATAATAATAATAATAATATTTTAAATATTTATTGTGTTGTCATTGTTAAATGTATGGTATTGTTGGTCCAATTTTTATATTAGTTATTTACAGCTTAAACAACTTTTAATTTTATTACTTAGATTTTGATTAGTGTTTTAATGTGCTTTGTTCATGAGATGTGTAAATCTTCTAACAATAAAGCTTATTTGATTGATTTGATTTGATATAGGACTAGCACTTTCCAAAAAAGTCCTTACTGTTTTTGTGGAAATATGTACAACCAAATGCCAAAAACCCTAAGGGAAATAACTTCTTACAAAAAATTTATGAAAAGTACAAAGAGTTATCTTCCTAAAAAAACCTATTAGAAAGTTAGAAATTACTTTTCAATTTTGCAATAATTGTTTTCTGTTAGTTAAATCTTAATATTGTTTTAAAAATGTCTTAAAGTATCCTTTATTTTTACACTTGACGTTGTCATATCTATTTAGATCTTTTGGCATGAAGTGAAATAAATAAATGTGTCAGTTCTATTGGATTTCTGTCTGAAAACTGCTAATACTAAAAATTTTTGAGACAAACTGATTTTTTTTCAAATAAAAAACGTAGGCGTTTGGTCGGAAAACTGGTTACGTCGCCGGAAAAATACACAAAATGGACGGTTTAGGAAGGGTCTTGAAATATATACTGGGGTTGCAACAAGGGTGAATCTAGGATGATGTCGAAGGGGGGGGGGTGTACTATGTGAGGGCCTTTTTTTTTGGTAGTTGAATTTTATTTAGGTGTTTAAACATGTAAAACATATAAAAGGGTCCACCCCTATAGATCCATCTCAGGGTGGGGGAATTACGATTTTCAATTGATGCAGAGCTTGTTTAATATATATATAACATTGTAACGACTGGATACCAGGGGGAGCGATGCCCCTTTCGCCCCTATTCTAAATCCACCACTGGGTTGCAATTACGAGATGAAGTCTGCACAAAAAAACTGTTTTTCTTTTCCTTAACTTTTAAACCGCTTAAATGTTTTAAATACGGTTTTCAGTAATTTATTTTGAAAAAATACACACAGCTCTCAAAAAAAAATTGTTTTTTCCTGTAGCTTCTGAACTACTTATAATTTTTATATATGGTTTTCACAGTTCCATGTAACTTTTAAGGGCGTAATTTTTTCCCCATAATTTTACTTTTAAGTACCGTAATTAAAAAGAAATTATTTTCCCCATAACTTCTGAACTGCTTAAAATTTTTAGATACGGATTTCACAGTTTCTTGTAACTTTTAATGTCATAATTTATTTTAGATAAATATTTTTGCAGCTGTTTAAAAAAAGTCTAGTATTCCTAGCTTTTAAATAGCAAAATTTTTTTTAAATGATATTTTTACCAATAAGTGTATAGCATATAAATCCATAACCAGATGTATCGGACCAGCAAAAGTTTGTTAATCAAAAAATAGCTGTCAAGGTTATGATAATAGTAAAATAGGATCGAAAATAAGTGTGTAGGACTAGACACCTAAGGTCACGCACACGACTAGTACACACACTTAGAGTCCACAGGGACAACCTGACATAGTACTTGTTAAATATCTCATTAAATTTATAAATTTTAGATTAATAGTTATATTTATATTGTTTCTTAAGTCAATTATAACAATCTTGCTGCCAGTCTTTTTTCTTGACTTGTAATCAATATTCCTCAAAACTAAAGGCTTTGCTTTTTCCTAATTAACTATTGATTAGGTTAGGTTAGTTAGTTACTCATCGAATGGCATTTTTGTGAACATTTAACATTAGTTTATTTGTCTATAGTTTATTTTTCTATATTATTTCTCTTTATTTTATATATTTTTTTGTACTCTTCATTACTATGTAAAATACTTTACATTACTTAACCGTTATTGTCTTATAAATGGGTTTTCCTGTTAGATAATTATTGCTCAAATAAATACATATGCGTGAAATGCTTAAACTTATAACGTCTTTAAAGCATTCTGAGAAAGTCTTTGTTCCAACTGAAGTAATAACGAGCTACAGGAGGGCATACCGTGACATGATTGTGCAGAAAAAGTGTGCCGCAAACGACCGATATATAAAGGGTCTACCAACAAACCTAAGGCATTGTGGGATGTAATAAAAAACATTAACCCTATAAACTTAACACCCAGCTCAGAGACACTTACCGCAGACGATTTCTGTACTTATTTTAGTGATATGATCGAGAATATCGTCAATCATCAGTCCTCTGTTTCTGTCGAGCCCGTCAAGTTTGTTGACAGGCTTGAGCTTAATATAGACAGGAGTTCCCCTTTCAGGTTTCGAGAAATCTCTTACACTGAACTGCGTGATATTATCTCGAATCTCAAGAATACGCCAAGCAGGGATGCTTATGACTTTACAGCAAGGATTGTGAGGACCCTTAGGGAAATTATTGTTTACCCCCTCTGTAAAATTTTTAATTCTTGTATATCTGAGAATACTTTCCCAAACTGTCTTAAGCTGTCAAAAGTAGTGCCTGTGCTGAAAAAGGGTGATTCTGAAAATGTTAATAACTATAGACCTGTATCTGTGGTACCCATATTGGCAAAGATCTTTGAGGTTGCATTTAAGTCACAGCTGACTGTTTACCTTGAGTCTCGCGCCTTGCTTAGTCCGTGCCAGTTTGGTTTTCGATCCAATCTATCGGCAGCATCAGCCATTAATGCACTAACGGACTTTATCCAGGAGACCTTTGAGTACTGCCGTTATCGCCAGGCATCATTTTATCCTATCCAAAGCCTTCGATTGCATTTCACCTGAAATATTAATATTCAAGCTTGCTAGATATAATATCCACTCAAGCGCTGTCACCCTTTTGGGTTCTTATTTGTCGGATCGTTGCCAGTATTGTGTGTTTGGAGGGGACAAATCTGACAGAAGACTTGTCAAATATGGAGTTCCCCAGGGCTCGGTACTGGGACCTACATTATTCTTAATATATGTTAATGATATCACGACGTCTTTCATCCGGTAAGCTGGTAATGTTTGCTGATGACACTGCTGCGCTTGAAATGGCTGATACAGAGGCCGAAGTGGCGACGGCGGCAATGGAGTCGGGGACCTGTGTGAGCGAGTGGTTTACTAGCTATAGACTCACCCTGAATCAGGAGAAAACACAGATCTTGCGATTCTCTTTAAGGTCAATGCAGTCAATCGATAAGCAGGTAAAATACCTGGGGATCCACATTGACGCTGGGCTCACTTGGGAGGGGCACTGTGCTCGGCTGGCAGGTAAGCTTAATAGAATTGTGTTTGTAGCCTGAGAAACAGCGTCTCTGACCCTGTCCTGAGGACAGCTTATTTTGCTTACTTCCACTCACACATATCATATGCCATTTTGTGCTGGGGCCACTCTGCACATATGTCCAGAATCTTTGCCATACAGAGGTGGTGTTTGAGAGTCATGGCAGGGAGGGGTTTTCGAGACTGTTGTAGGGATCTCTTTGTTTCTCTGAGGATTCTGACTGTTCCATGTGTATATATCTTGTCATGTTTAATTCATGTGAAAAACAATATAACACAGTACCAGACCAACAGCGACTACCATTCATATGGTACAAGGGGCAAGAATGATCTTGTTGTCAGGCATTCTCGAACGGCAAGGGCCAGGGACCATTTTGGAATAAAGTGTTTTAATGCACTTCCAGATAGGACCAGATCTCTTTCCTTTCCTAAATTTAAAATAGTAATGAAAAACTATTTAGAGCAAAAAGTCTTTTACTCTTTGGAAAGCTTTTTAATGAACAATTTTGACGACATCTAGATGCACCCACTTTAAACATGTATATATTCGTTAAATTTTATCTATCATAGTCTGTAATTTTATTATACACTACTTATGAAAGTAAATTGTTTGGTCCTTGTATATAGTTAGAATTACTTGTTAGTTATATTTGTATTTTTTATCAGTGACCTGTAATGTATTTATAATAATTATTGTGACATTTATTTCTTTTCTCCTAGAAATCTTGACTTGTGAAAATACTATGTATATCCATCACAAATAAATATTGATTGATTGATTGATTGATTGATTGATTGAATAAATAAATAAACTTTTGCACGACTCGCCCTTGGTCTGTCAATGATACCACTATATTCCACAATTTTTTATTTGGCTAAATGTTTTTGCTTACATGCACTTCTGCTGGAATTTCTCTAATTCACTTTCCTCTAGGAAGTCATGTAAAAATTATTGACTTTTGTTCATCTGTTAGCTTCGGTATGATGTATAAAATGTTGACAAATTAGGTATTTGCTTTCAAACAAAGATAAATGTATTTAATGTATTTATTCACTCAAGTACACTACAGAAAGAAACATTCCAATTGGTACAAACTACTATTAAAACCTACTTAAATAATGTATGTGATTATGTATAAAGACAAGCAAAATTTTAAGTCAGTATATTGGTAATGAAATTTTATAGAGATTTACTAATTGAGAAAATGTCAAAGTCGGAAAAGAAGCTGTTATAGTTACATACTAAACGGTTAATGAAGGCAGTTTGGCCATAGTTGGTTCTATGATGTTGTTCATAAAATAATTGAACTTGTCTCGTGCACCTTAATGGAACTAAAAATAACACTAAGCCTGATAAATTACTGCAATCAAAAAAACTGTTAATAAGTTTGTTATGAAATAGCAGATAAGTATTTCTGCGTCGATGCTCCAGATTTTTAAAACCACAAAGCAAAAGCCTGGTATCATATGGTATATTATGATATGGAAATTGGTGTTTATACAGTAAGTATTTAACAAACTTACTTTGAATTTGTTCTAGTCTATTTACATGACAAGCATATAATGGTGACCATATTACTGAGCAATACTCTAAAATGCTGCAAACCAAACAACTGTATAAACAAATAAGTGCCTTCGTGTCATAAATATGTTTAGTGGCCCTTATAATAAAACCAAGCATTCTAAACCCCTTCAAAACAATGCTATCAATATGAAGGTTAAATGGCAAGCCAGTGTCAAAAATTACTTCCAAATCATTAATGGATGATACATTTTCAATATTTATATTATTGATAGCATATAATACTGTATTAATTGTCAAGTAATTTGAATTACACCATTCGTTAAATCTATTAAGATCAGACTGCAAACATTCAGAATCAGGCTTTGCAGTAATAAAAAATTTTAGGTCATTGCATATAAAAGACAATAAGACGATTTGAAACATGAAATGACGCCATTCATGAATAATAAGAAAAGTACAAGCCCAAGATGAGAACCCTGTGGAACGCCTGATGTTACAAACACAAATATTGCTTTCAAAGCAAAAGACAATGTTAAAATAAAAAAAAATGACTTTGACATTCCCATCCTAGGTTAACTTTGGCATTGTCATTCTAAGTTAACTTGGAATAATAGTTCAGGAGAGTAAAATGGGTAACTTTTGTCCCAGTGACTTGATGATGATGGTACCTGATGAATAAACAATTTGAATATGACCTCAATAACTTACTCTCTACAGGTATCCTCTTCAGTGTCACTTTTAATACCGATATCCTCAGGTTCTATAGAATATGATCCACTGTATCTTTCCCCTTTTGCATCAGTATCCAGTTCCCTACAATATAAAAAATGACTGATGGCTTGTATTTACAAATGAGATTAAAAGTAGAATTAATCAACAAAAACTCTTAGTAAGCCATTATAAGAACAACATTAAAATTTGAGAAGTTTTCTTAGATTTCTTTTTGATGTTAAGAAAAGCTGGCTCTACCAAAACGAAATATAATTTGCAAAAACTATAATGGTGGTTCAATTTGGTAGGGCTCAGGGATATGAGAATCCTGTGTGCTATTGTAAATTTGTAACAATCTATGAATTTTGAAGAAAGGCCGAAGGGTAGAAATTGCGTATATATGATCCCTGTTAGAAAATATTTTAAATAAAGCAGTAACTAAAAAATGTAAAACACACATCTAATATCCTGTCAACAGAAACCCTAAAATGAAACTCTGAGAGTTAGAATGTAACCTTACGAACTATGAATATAGCTAGACAAAAAGTTTTATGTGTTACAGAAAGCCGGCCATGTATGATTATAGTCCTGTTCTATGGAAACTATTAATGAAATGTTTTATTTCTTATTAATATTTAAAATAACACAATTATAATAAATTTTCCGAAACATATAGACTTAGTACTTACAAATCGCTGTCTTCTTCAGATTTTGTACAGCCATTTTCCATTTTTGACTGAATTTAAACCTTACAAAATTCAATTATTAGTTCTTAATGACTTTCTTGAAGCTACAAAATTATTTGAATTTGGTAATACTGAATTACTAAACAGAACAATCCAAGTATATCAATGTAAATAAACAAACCACAACTCGAAATCCTAACCCTTAAATGTCTGCTTCCATTATTTTTTAACAAGTGTTTGGCTCTAGTACTAGGCAATCTACCAGCTCAATATGTAGATTTATCCATAAAAACAGACAGCAGACTTTTGAATCAACAACAAATTTCTTGCAGAGCACAGGAAATATCTAAAGCGGAATTTAGGGTGAAAGGGTTAATGTAAACATATGAAGTTGAATATTTTGAGCAGTTTATTACATACATACTTTTTTGACACATTAATTATGAAAAACATGTTACAATATCATCCTATATTGTTCCATTTCAGAAAACGTTTCTATTTACTTCTTTCTATTGATAATGCATTACGTCGCTTAATAACTCTATTACGATTTTCTTTTAGGTGGAATTATGTACGTCTTATCAGCCTTCTACAGTGTTGTCAATATCGATATTGCAAGTTTACAGAATGTTATCAACCATTGATATATTAACAGATGGCTCTATAGAAATGACATTTGAAAGTGTTAACTGTCAGACAGTTTAACATGGAACACATTGAAAACACTGCACTTGTTTGCGTTCATTTATGACAAACTTTATTTTTCTTTGGGTATTTTTCGATGTTTTACTAAATACTTTTTTGAAATATGAGTTATAAACGGTGATATTTAGTTCCAACGTCAAAATTATCACCCATCTTTATGCGACAAATGTGTAATTCCTGCTTAAGTTTCGTTTTTGTAGGTTAACTTTAAACATAAACGGAAGTTCCATTGTGTTCCGAGCATTAGCAGGCCGCAAATTTTTTATACTTAAACATTCGCACGAGTCCCGCCGCTTGCCGAGTCTTGGTTGGTATATTTATTATTTTACCACAAAAAAAATGTTCTGAAAAGCGGATTGCGTTTAGGTTAGTCCTGGTTAGATTCTTTTTTTGGAATGATGTGAAACAAGCGTACCTATATAAAAAGGTGTTTCTATATTAAAACAAGAACTGTCAAACGAAAAACTCGGCAAGTGGCGTAGGGGGTGTAGAGATGGGTAGACTCCGGATTTCGAGGGAGTCGGGTTCGGAGGTACATCTAATCATCTAATATCATTGAAATTATCAATTTTCATCAAAATGGAAATTAGTATATCTTTCAATTTTAACGATTACATCTATCCTATAAGAAAATGGAGATTAGACACAGCCAATTGGCCATTATTTTCCGATACTCTAGAAACATGTTTTACTAATATTCCCGAATTAGATAGTATTGATGAAAAGTTAAGTTATTTTTTAAATTCTTTTAATAAAACGCTATGTATGTCTATGAAACAAAATAAACCATTTATGCCCAAGACCAAAAATAAACCCGTCTGGTGGGTTAACGAGTGCCTAACACTGGTTAATAATAGAAAAAAAGCTCTTGAAAACTATACAAATTCAGTCAAATTTCTTAGAATGTAAAAGGTTAATGGCTCTAACAAAAAGAAATTTAAAAAAAAAAAAGCTAAATTACACTGTCAAAATTACTGCAGAACTTTAAATAAAGATACACCAATAAGTAATATCTGGAAAAAAATTAAGGGAAGTAGATCTAGTTTTTCTCAAATAAATGAATCTCTTGCAGAGAATATCCTTATTAATTTATCACCTATCTCGGTAAACCATAATCCATTTTCACATTGTACTTTTGATAATGTAAACGATCATTTCCTACTAAACAAGTTTACAATTTTAGAATTAGCAAAGGCTATAAAAAAAAGAAAAAACACAGCTCCGGGTCAAGATGACATATGTTATCCAATCCTACAAAACCTAGGCTATTTAGCAAGGCTTTTTCTTTTAAAAATATTTAATAATATGTGGCTTCAGGCTTGCGTCCCAAGTGATTTAGAAAACAGTGTTGTTATATTATTTCTTAAACCAAATAAAGATCCTTCATGTGCAGAGTCACCGATAAATCTAATGTCATGCATAACGAAAACCTATGAAAGGCTAATTAAATTTAGAGTGGAATACTGGTTGTTGTACTATAGGCACATGCCTCCAAACCAGTATGGGTTTAAACCTGGTTTCGGTACCACAGAAGCTATCTCACATCTTGTCCTTGACTTACATGCTGGCCTGACAAATAACAAATCTGTAGGAGTTTTATTTGCAGATATAAAAAATGCCTATGAAAGTGTTAATCTTAATATACTTTCACAAAAAATGAGTCTTTTTACCTCCAAGAAAAACTTCTCTGGGCATTCCACAGGGTTCCGTCCTATCCCCGCTTTTATTTAATTTATATACCCTAGACCTACATACCATATGGGATATGCATGTGACCTACATACAATATGCGGACGATTTTGCCATGTATACCACTGGGAGAACCTTACACAATCTATTAGTAAACTTAACCATATTACATACTGTTTTAAAAATTGGACCTAAGAAAATGGATTTAACATATCTACAAATAAGACAACGGTTGTGTTTTTTACCCGACGCAGGATAGAAGCACAAAATCGAATAACTTTAAACGGTCTCTCCTTTCCTGTAACAAAATCTTTTAAATATCTCGGAATCATATTAGACACCAAATTACTACGGGCGGAACAAATTACAAATATAGTCAACAAGACGGAAAAAAGTATAAATCTCTTGAGAGGTGTGTTCTTTTAATTGGAGTGCTGGCCAACAAATCGCTTTGCTTTTTTATAGAACCTATATAAGATCTATTATAGATTATGGTTGCATATTTTATGGTTGTGCAAGTAATACACATTTAAAAAAAATAGACAGAGTTTAGTATAAAGCACTTCGTATATGTTTGGATGTTATGAAATCATCACCAAATGCTGCAATTTTGGTAGAATCACTGGAAGCCCCTCTTTGGTGTAGAAGGGAGTACCTCGCTTCCAAATTTATACTTAAATTATGTATAAAACAGAAGCATGCTCGACAAGATTTATTCTTTGTTTATTTCAAATCTTACTGAACGATATTGGGCCAAAAAAAACGCACCCCCGATAGTAAAGGGCTACGAAGAATTGCGAATGTTTAATTTTATTGAAAGTGGTGAACACAATACTAAGAGCATATTTGAAATAAACTACCATACCATTTTTGTTACTCCTGAAGTTACCTTTCCGAAGAAAATCGAACTTCAACTCAAATACTTTTTAAAGAAATCATATCCAGATACCCCTTAAATTACCTTATTATTTATACTGATGGTTCAAAAACTGAGAACACTTAGATGGAGCTTTCTATTGCCCCTCACCAAATTATCAGTGGTCTTTTACACTTGATCCAAATTTAAGCATTTTTTCTACAGAAGCCGCAGCAATCTATTTTGCAATCGAATGGGCTTTAACTCAAAATTATAATTATATAATTATATGCTCTGATTCACAACCAGTTCTTAAAAAGTTATCAAATTTTATTGAGAATACAAATATTTACCCTCACATATTTGTAGTACGAACATTTAGACTTAATACGTCAAGCAAAAGCCAAAAACATTGAAATATGGACTAAAGCTCACTCTGGAATAACTGGAAAAGAAAAAGTCGATTTCATAGCCAAGAATGCCCAATTAAATAATAATCAAGATCCTACTATAATTATCCCTTCTAAAAAAAAAAAACATTAAAAAAAAAGTGGAATAGTGAGTGGCAAACTTATGGAAGTAACAGTAATACCTTCTAATTTTAAGATACATAGAATTATACCTAATAAACATTGGTATTATAACAAATCGATGCCCCGAAGACTGGTATCCACAGTAAGTCGTATAAAACTGAATCATGGCCGTTTTCCCAGTCACATAAGATTGGAATAGAGGACGACCTACTTTGTTTATGTGGAGAGTTTGGCGATTTAAACCATATTTTTTTCAACTGCCAATTACACCAACAACATTCAAATGAACTGTTAAAATATTTAATTGAAAACAATTTTATTTTACCTATATGGCTACCTGATATTTTAATAACAAATAATATTGGCTTTTTTGCCTGCTTGTACAACTTCCTTAAAAAAATTGGCTTTGAAATTTAGCATACCTTCAGAGAATTTTTTTCCCACATTTATAACTGTATGCTACTAAAATAGATATTATATTCTAAACCTTTCCTAATGTATATTTCCTTTTTTAGAGGTCTTCCATTGTTTGTCTTGTTTAAAGTCGTCCTGACAGACCCCTGGACGTGAAATGAGTGTCCGCGTTTATATGTGGCTAGGTTTAAATTAAAACGTGCAATTTAATTTTACCTTCTTTTCAAATTATTGAAAGCTACATGCTTTTACTAAATATTTACTTATTTGGTGGCTAAAACACATAGTTTGTAAGGCCAAAAACCAGAAACAAAAAAAAAATTTCTGTCAAATTGTGTTACTTATACTGAGTGTAAATGAAAGAACTGGACTAATAATCATATTATTTAATATATACATTTAAATACCTTTTTCATACATTTTAAAATTTTAAGATACATAGATAATTTTTTTTTAATATTTTAATTTTTTATTATAATCGTGGTGTAGAACCCAACAAATAATTTTCTTCTCAAGTAAGAATTATATCTGGAGCTGGGTGATGAATATCAATTTTGGTTAGTGGAAATTGATAATTGGATACAGAAATATTTCACTAGTATAATAAATAAACAAACAATACTTAGTAATGTCCACTAATTTATTTCTGTTTGACAGCTGTTTCGACACAATGTCTTTTTTCAAAAACCACCTTAAATTGGTTTTTTATAATTATGTACTTACATTTACGATCGCTGATTTTATTTCGGAGACGTTCCGTTTTCGAGATATACGCTGTCAAAATTTACAATTCAATACACATAGTTTTTCACTTTCTTTTCTGTTTAATTAGTAATTTTTATAAGAAAACCATCGAATAACCAATTAAAATATCAAAATTTCACATATTTTCCAATAAAAACATTCCATCGGTAACAATTTTATCGATATGTTTTTTGAGTAATATAAAGTCATAAGTTAAAAAATAGGTGTAATTTTGATATTTTAATTGGGTATTTTAACCTGTATGTATAAGAATTTTGATAGCGTATATCTCGGAAATGAAACGTTGCTGAAAAAATGTGACTTGATTCATTATCAGTAACTAAAAATTTACCGATGTACCGAATATTATACCGGTTTCATAAAAAAGACCTTAAAACAATATGATATTTGTGCTTCTTTTAAACCTTTTTTTTTTGTAAAGGGTTTCCCAATAAGAACGCTCGATCTTTGAAGTTTAATAAAAAAAAACATGTATAAATAAAACTGGCATAATTTTATATTTATTGTACAGCGTATGTGGTTACATTATGTTTTAAAAATTATGTCACTTAAATGTCCGCCGCGGCTTTGCCTGATGAGACGAATTCTGTGAGTCCAATTTTCGATGACATGATTATACAAATGTGGTTCAATCGTAGCAATTTCGCGCCTGATGTTGGCTTTTAGGGCGTGAACCGTTCGTGGCTTATCGGCATGACACGAGATTTAAGAAAACCCCAGAGAAAAAAATCCAGGAGAGTCAAATCGCGCGATCTGGTCGGCCAGTTGACGTCGCCATTTCGCGATATAACAGAACCCTGGAACTGCTCATGTAATTGTATCATTTGCAGTATGGCAGGTTACGCCGTCTTGTTGAAACCACGTGTTTCTCAGAGCTATACGACCCACTATAGGCCAAAAAAATGTTCTTATCATAGCCCTGGACCGCTCATAGTTGACAGTAAGTGCAACTCCTTCATTTTCGAAAAAATAAGGACCGATGACTCCGCCGGACCACAGTGCACACTATACGGTTACTTCCTCGGAGTGGAGGGGAACTTGATGAATCTCCCGTGGGTTAGCGGATTCACGCCGCTGTCTATGGTCATTGGGCTTTAATTCCTGAGTTAACTGCACTTTATATGGGTGAAGCGATAAGTCATGATGCAGGATTCGCCAGGTTGGCATCCGCGAAGGTCCAAGTTCTTGAGCACGACGAGGAATAGACTGTCGTGGATTCTCATGCACTTTTTCCCGGACGGCAGTAATATTTTTAGCGGATCTTACTCTTCGCTGATGTAAAGGTATTGTCCGATCTTCCACCGAACCACTTTGTTCAAATGTTTCCATTAGACAGCGAATTGTGGACTCTGCAGGACGACCATTCGCACCATAAATTGCTGTTACAATAGTGCACGGAACGTTTGCCGAATGGAACATGGGTTTTGATGATACATTTTGACGATTTCGACACGTTGTTGAATTGTGTACCGCTCCATAATAAATGTCAAGGCCAACTGAATACTTCTGCCAAAGATAACGTTTGTGTGACTTTGGAACTTGTAATGTGCCAAAGATCGAGCGTTCTTATTGCGAAACAGTTTTTAGGAAGTGTTTTGATAGGCTAGTCTAAGAAATAGAAAATAATCCATTTTAATTTGTTAGAAAAGGGTATGCGGTGACACACACGGTAATGAACAAACATTTTACCCAATATGTGATTTCGGGATTGTTTTATAGGAGATAATATAAGAAAGAGTATCAAAAGCTCATTATGCATACTACACAAATTGAGCTGGCAGATTTCGTACAAGTACTTGATAGGAAACAGCTTATACACGATAGTCAAAGGCATCATTAGTCTTTAAATCGCCTCATTGGAGGCAGACCTCTGTTTTTTTAACATGAGTGGCTCCACGTGTTCGGTTTTGCTGCTTTGTTTCGGGGGGTAGCGGAAAACTCAACGGCTCAGTGCGGAAACTAACGACTTCGCTATAAAAGGAGCAGACGCTCTGAACGTCTGAGACTAGTTGTTCATGCTTTCTATCCTGTTCGTCTCCCCAGTTCTACATAGAATAGAATATTATAGGAACGCTTGAAAGAAAAGGTCATCATGTGATACCAGTAGTACTCTCAAGAGGCATCTAAGATTCATTTCAGAGATTAAGAAAGGAGTGTTTAAAAGAAACGAGTAAGTATCGGGGTGGTCCGGGACTAAATCATCTGGGAGAGCCGACCAAGCCCTCACTAAACCTCGGACGTAGAGCAAGCTGGCGAATGGACTAATATCCGAGCCAAAAACATAGCAAGTGCCAGTGCAACGGCATCTCAGGGAAGAGGTAACGGAGAAAATGCCTGCCATTTTTTAAGCAGTTTGGTAACGGTGGCAATGCCCTCTCCCAATTATTCTTTTTATGGTTGAATTGGCTACTATCTGATAAATTACGAGTACTAGACACATTTACAAACAAGCAGAACTTGCATTTGGAGATTACTGAGAAGGATTTCCCCAATCGTTTTTGATAAGAATAAAATGTTTATTTTGATACTTATTTTCACTAATAATTTTCCAACTCCCTGCTATTCATTTAGGAATTTGCCATACAATTATTGAAATTTGAAATATTAATGTACAAAATAATTCTGGTAGGTTTCAATTTTCTGAGTTTATAATAATAAGTTTTAACAAACATTTTCAGTACCCCTAAAAAAAATTGAAGTCAATCAGAAGCTAATTAGAAGGAATAGACCGCAACTAGTTTTGTGGCTCTTTATTTAGAACAGAATTAAATTACATTTAATGCAATGAACTACAAATTATTTAAAAATTAATACATGTTAAAATATATGTTTCAAATAAATATAAGTTATTGGCAAATATTACATGTAATTTTAATATCAGAAAACTTATTCATACATAAAAGTGTTTGGAAGTTCTCATGGCTTTGGTCAATTAAGAAATCATGATTTCTGGGATTAGATCGTTGAAACTACTATCCGACGTTTCGTCTTTAATTGCACGAGGCATCTTCAGGGATCTTTCTACTCCACGAGATTTAAACACAGAATCAGCTCAGAGAGAATCAGGCGGGCTTTTATATTATATTATATATTAACATCGGTTTCTAAATTTAATATAGACCGTAACCCATATCTCTGTTGTAGTTTTTTGTATGTATAAATATTTTAATAGATTCTCTAATTTTTCGTTTATAAAATCCTAGGACCGACGCCAAAATCATGGTTTATTTTACTTTTAATATGGCCAATGCTATGTTGGTATTCAGCTACAGCAGACTGAACAAATTGTTTCTTTTTAATACATTGTTCTGTTCCTTAAGTGGATATTGAGAGTTTCTCCCACACACTTCTCGACAGGCGCAGGATTTTCAACCTGATCATTCTTTAGATCTCGTAGAATAATGATCCCTGAAGATGCCTTGTGCAATGGAAGGCGAAACGTCAGATATTAATTCAAATTTGACACAATTTGATCCCAAAAACCTTGATTTCCTAATTTTTGATATACAGTGTGGGCCATTTTGGTGATACATGTATTGGGTTCAATCAAAATATGCAAAAATCGATTTTATTCTAGTAGGCTTTGGATCGCCAAGGTACCAGTATTTTTCTGTAATGTTTAATAAATATTTAATGTAGAAATCACAAGAAATAGGAAAAAATCATAATACGCTTTAACTAGAAACATACGCATGTACACAAAAGAATACATGGTATATTAAACAAAATGCTGCACATTTTCGTGTATTTCTGTTAATATTAGCAAACTCTTCCTGAGCTTCCTCTTCTAGTATTTGCCAATGTCTCGTGAAGTTCAAATTCGAAAACTTCATTGTTAACGTGCCCCCACAAATGAAATCAGGGTGTAACATCTGGCGACCTAACAGGCCATGATGTAAAACCACCATTGAAATTAATTTGTCTCCAAAAGTTCTTCTTAATAAATCTCTGACAGCCCCCTGGAATTGTGGGCTGGGCAGCCATCCTGCTGAAACCAAACATTATAAAATTCATATTATGTTGCATTTCTAATTGCTGGTAAAATTTGGTTTTCTAGCATATCTAAATATGTTTCACCAGTTAAAGTATGCTGGTAAAAAAATGAACCTATAAGTCGATTACCTGAAAATACAAGATTATTTATAAAGCAGTTAAACCAGCTAACATGAAAAACTATTTTACCCTAAATGCCACACCAAGCGTTCATGCCAAATCGAGTTTGCAACCCCATTGTGCCAACAATCAAGTTTTCAAAATATCTGGAAAATCAAACTTTGCCCTTTTAATCATTTTTGTATCTCTTATAGTTTCCGAATCCAATACATCCATCATCAAAATGGCCCCCACTGTATATTGTGAAAACTTCCTTAACAGTCTGTAATATAGGACGTACAACTACTTGCAACTTTAACTATCTGCATGCTTTCGAATGTCCTTTCTTATGTGTTAAGTAAACTGTTGAAAACTGCATTTGTAACAGGAGTGTACCTTGCTGGTTATAGTTTTCAGCAGGTGTTCATTATCAGAATGTCCGGTCACTATGTGATTGTCTAACTGTAATTTTCGATTAAACCTCTTATTGCACGGAAGGCACAAGAAAGGCATTTTGATCAGAGTGAATACGCAAATGTGTTGTTAAATCGCCTTTTTTAATGCACTCAGCTACAGACGTTACACTTAAATTTGTACTTGTCCGGACCGGTTTTGTGTGTCAGTAGATGATCTTTAAAGTGATTGAGCTGTACAGTCTTATAGTGGCACCTGGGACAGTCGTGCACTTTGCTGGTAATAAGATCTTTCCACACTTCAAATTTATCTGGATGTTGAGCCAGGTAATAAGAGTCCAGAGGGCGCTTTTCACTGAAAGATTTCTGACACAAAACACAGATTTTACTCATTTTATTTGTGTTATTTTTATGAAAAGTCTGGTAAAAAACACACAATATTCCAGTGAATTTTCTGTGTCAGGCGTATAGAGCCGACTCCCTAATTCTGAATTATGATTAGTTTTATAGTAGCTTTGCCCCCATGCGTACTGTGTTCTTGTTGCCTCAGAGCTAATATCGACCGTAGACCTAAAAAATGTATGTTTATTATTATACAGGGTGATTCACGTTGAGTGTCCTATTAAAAGTTCTGAAGAACTATAAAAGGGATTTTTTTCAAAATTCGGCATACGGACATAATAGGTAATAATCTATATTTTTAAAATATTACTGCAAGTGCAACGTTGCCAACATCTCTCCGAAACCAATAGCAACATTGAAATTTCAAATAGAACACCCTATATTTTATTGCAGTTTCTGATTCTACGCACGATTTTAAGTAACTTTTGTTAACATCTTCCTATACTTATCTCCTACCATTTTCTCTAAAATTAATTTATGATTTTTTGAAAATCACCACATTAATGAATTCCATATTTACCTGTGTAGAGGAGATAATTACATTTCTTTTCTGGAGTTAGAGAATGCATATATTTAAATAACTATATGTTAGAATAAGCGATATATCATTCATATAAAAAATTTTATCGAAATTTAGTAATAGTGAAAAGCTCATTTTATTTTAAATACAACACCCTGTATTTTATGGTATCTTCAGTAATAATACCTTACCTACAATATTTCCATACATGTTCCTATACCATCTCCCACCATTTTTTAAAATATAAACCAACTTTGAATATTTTCCTGTTTCAAAGACTACCATAACAAAACCACCGCTTAACGAATAACTTAGCTTGGTAGGCCATGGAAAGTTTTGTTTACTTCTTCCTGACATCTTTTTGACATTAACAGATAGTTTTTCAATTGATGCTCCGTAAAAATGGAAAACGCAATTGAATATTCCAATATTGATATTTTAAATTTATTTTTACATTCATGGAGAGTGTAACAAGTTATTTCAAGAACCTGCAGAAAATTTAACGAGTGTATCCCTCATTTTGCCTCCTATGCACGGGAAAGAATTTAGAAGTACTAAATGCAATAATAGTTTTTATTTCCTTAAAAATCAATTTATGTTGCTGAAACAACAGGAGGTTGTCAGTATAACATAATATTTTGATGATGGTCCTTGGACTCTGATTATACACATTAATACTGACATCCTCTCTTTTGGTACAATTCTTTAAAATGCGATGTACACAGCTTTTTAGGCTTTTCTATTTATTTTGCCTTCATATTTCAGATATGAAGCAAATTTTAAAAAAAATCACGGCAAAATTATAAAACATAGATCATGCACAAAACTACAATTTGATAATGAAGGCAATGAAATAAATGTACTTGGATATTTTAACGTTTACCCTCAAGCATCAATTAGAAGTGCTGAAATAGATCTAGGACTTTCATATTCAACAATTCAACGTATTCTAAGCAAACATAACATTCAACCATTTAAATTTATCACCCAGCAAGGCCTTTTACCAGAAGATTTTCAGACGTACTAAATTTTGCGAAATAGTTCTAACTAAAATTGAGGAAGACCACTATTTTTGAAAAAAATTATCTGGACTGACGGGTCGAAATTTACGAGGAAGGAATATTTAATAGACAAATAGTCATTTTTGGGCGGCTGAAAACCCAAAATTGGTAATAGAGCAGAAGTTTTCAGTTTCAATTCTGAGTTTAATGTTTTTTGCTTACTGATCTGATATCTGATATCTACGATGAAAATTTAACTTCGAATAAATATCTGGATATTTTATTAAGAACTACAGTTAATGAGTTTTGGGATGAGTTACCACTACAATTATTGATTTCTTGCTGGTACCAATTGGATGGGGCTCCTGCACATTGCAGCAATGAAGTGAGTCAGGAGTATGGAATGTTCGAATAGGTGGTTCAGACGTTTGGGACCATGGGATTGGCCACCTCGGTCTCCGGACCTAACTCCCCTAGATTCTTGCAGCACAGGGAACCATAAAAGAGCGAGTGTATGTAGGAAATCCAATACAAAAATCTCCAGGATCCCCAACCAAATCAATTACGTCGAGCTTTTGACGAATTAAATCCTGAGGAAATACGAAGAGCAACAACAAGAAACCTATTAACATGCTTGCACGAATGCCTTAATGCGAATGGTGGCCATTTTAAGCAATTTAACAATTAGTTATCTTTCTTTTGCTAAAAATTAACGATTATGTATTATTTGTTTGTTTAATTATCACATATAATATCTAATACCTTTAGGTTACAAATTGTATTTAAAAAAATACATTTTGGATTATTCACCGTATTTAAAACTGTCTGTTTATTTCAAATATTTGTCAGTACGAGGTAAATAAAACCTTACATGGCCTAACTAGTTAAGATTCGCTAAGCAGGTGCCGAGGCGGGTGCTTTTGTTGTGGATGGTCTTTGAAAACAGGAAAATATTCAAAATTGGCTCGTATCTAAAAAATGGTGGGAGATGGGTATAGGAACATATATGAAAATATTGTAGGTAAGGTATTGGTTTATTCGAAGATAGCATAAAATACAGGGTGTTGTATTTAAAATAAATGAGTTTTCACCATTACTAAAATTTCGATAAAAATGCCCTTTTATACGACACCTTGTATGATATATCGCTATTCTAACCTATCGTTATTTTAAATATACGCATTCTATAAACAAAAAAAAAACTCTACTAATTATCTCGCTTACACAGGTAAATATGGAATTTTATTAACGTGGTAATTTTCTAAAAAAAAATCAAATTAATTTTTTTAGAGAAAATGGTAGGAGATAAGTATAGGAAGATGTTAACAAAAGTTACTTAAAATCGTGCGTAGAATCAGAAACTGCAATAAAATATAGGGTGTTCTATTTGAAATTTCAATGTTGCTATTGCTTTCGGAGAGATGTGGCAACGTTGCACTTGCGAAAATATTTTTTAAAATATAGATTATTACCTATTATGTCCGTATGCCGAATTTGAAAAAATCCCTTTTATAGTTCTCCAGAACTTTTAATAGGACACTCAACGTGAATCACCCTGTATATTATATAGCCCAAGCGACACGGTTAGAGTCATACAAAGATATAGTTGGTACTGCAATCTTTCAATCGGTCTATTTAGGTGCGCTGATTGGCTTCGAATTCAAGCCAGCGGGCAGAGCTGCAAAAGATATTTGGGATAAAGTATCTAGTTACTAAATAAGTTACAAATGCGCTAAGCCCATAATTTGTACGGTAGTATCTCTCTAAAAATAGTTGAGATTGTCTCGTTCTCCTAATAGGAACCAAAAATGAGACCGACTCAGCAATGTTTCACAGTCAATCCCTCCATTGACCAATTTGTGTAGAAAAATAAGAATTGCCTTCTTTCTTCGACACTCCAGGGTTTGCAGACCACAAAGAAGAGCTCTTGTATTATATGTCAGACCTTGATATGGAAAATTAAATTTATATAAGAGGTATTTTTGCAAATCTATTTTGTATTTTTGCAATTCTGTCAATGTGACACTGATATGAAGGACTTCATATTTCAGAACAGTATTCCAAAACGCTCCTAACCAATGAGTTATAAAGACACCCAATTGCTTTGGTATCAGTCTCATACAAAGTTATATTACATTTGTACCGTTACATATTTTATTGCTGTATTATTTTTTAATGTTTTAGTCTCATACAAAGTTATATTACATTTTGTACCGTTACATTGTACCGTTACATATTTTAATGCTGTATTATTTTTTAATGTTTTAGGGGTCTTAAATAATTATCACTATTTGTATGTACCATTTTGAAAGAGATTTTTAAATAATTTTAACCTTTATGTAAATATTCTTTTAACAGAGCATTAGCTTAAAGAAAGTGAACCATGTTTCTTAGCCGATTATGTAACTTTATCTATCTATCTATCTATCTATCTATCTATCTATCTATCTATTTATTTATTATTTATTATTTATTTATTTTTTTTTTTTTTTTTTTGGTTTTTTTTTTTTTTAAAATTTTTTTTTTTTTTTTTTTTTTTGTGTGTGTGTTTGTATGTATTTTTGTTTTGTTTTTTTTTTTTTTTTTATTTCTCTCTCTCTCTCTGGTGTTG
>JAUTXW010005268.1:0-13434 GCA_030620095.1 Kuschelorhynchus macadamiae | reverse complement strand
GGCTGGTGGCTGATATTCGTCGGTCACCAGTTCCTCCTCCTCTTCATCACTTTTTCCACTCTCTTGTGGACCTTCCAAAATTTCTGAGTCGGTCAATTCATCCGTGGTTGTCAGAACCTCATCAACCTCTACAAAATTTTCCCAGTTTTCTTGGGTAGCAAAGTCAGCGATAGGTAAGTCACGGATCCATTCTGCTAAAGGTAAGTTTTCGTCTTCAGGGGGGTTATTTTTGCTTTGAAGTTTAATCCATTCTAAAAGTGGAAGATTTTCCCCCTCATCAGAACTTGCATGATCGTCCGGCAGGGCGGTAAATCCTGCATGACCAAAACATCTTGAAATTGACTGTTGGGAAAATAGAATAAATAAATTAGAAGTCTCATATTTTTCTAAGACTTTAGTTAGCTGCAATTTTCTAAACTCATTTTTTAATGCCTTGATTACTCCCTGATCCATTGGCTGTAGCACCGAAGTTGTATTCGGCGGTAGAAACACAAGTTTTATGGCTTTTAAATTTTTTAGGTTTGGATGAGCTGAACAGTTGTCTAGTAACAAAAGTATTTTCTTATTTGCTCTAAACAGTTTATTGTCCCACTTTCTTATTGCCTTTTCAAACAGTGAGGCAACCATCCAGGCTTTTGCATTGTTTTCGTAATCAACTGGCAGGGTTTTTATATTTTTGAAGCAGCGTGGAGATTTGGCCTTCCCAATAACTAAAAGTTTCATTTTTTCCGTACCAGTCATATTAGCTCCAACCAAAACAGTTAGCCTGTCCTTAGACAGTTTTCCGCCTACGCATTTTTCACCCTTAAACTTCATGGTTTTATTTGGCAACATTCGAAAGAATAACCCCGTTTCATCTGCATTAAATATTTCTTCATCCTTGTACCCCCTGCGTAAATTAGGCCATACAGCAGATAACCAATCTTCACAAACCCCTTTAGGTACACTTGCCGCTTCTCCACTAACTGTTCCACACACTATGTTGTGCCTCTTTTGAAATCGCTGAATCCATCCACGTGAACACGTAAAATCAATCTTAAGCTGCCTCGCAAAATCATTAGCCTTTGCGATTAAAATGGGACCTGTCAGTATTGCATTCTGGCTCCTTTTTACCTTAAACCACTTTAACATTGCCTCATCCACTGCTGATTCGTTACAATATCTCATTTTTTTCATGGTCAACGAAGTATCGCCACTATCAAATGCTTGATGTATCTTTTCACGATTTTTCCATATGGTTGATATTGTTGAATGAGCGACCTGAAAATACAATTTTTTCTCATGTAAAAACTTTATGGGTTAACAAGTGTTGCAGGAAAGTTATCAAAAATAATAATTAAAATTAATAAACTGGATAAGCATTACTTACATTTAACTCTTTGGCAATATCATTATTCGATTCCCCACTTTCCAAACGCCAAATTATATGAGCTTTCTCCTCAACTGTAAAAGCCTTTCGTTTAGACATCGCGTTTTATACTCTCAGATTCAGGACCTTAGATTATGTAAACACAAATGCACACTACATCAATAGCTTTAATACAATAAAGGTAACAGTCGTTTATAACAGACCAAATGCCGATTCGCATGAAGCGGAGATTTACCGCCTACAAGAAAAGGAATTCCCCGAACTTCGGCGCTCAATAGCTAAATAAAATAAAGACCCGTCGTCGTTATAACAGGTTGGTTCCGCCACTATAAGCTAAATTAATCGGTCACTATATCAGTTCGTCGTTACATGCGATATCGCTCGCCGTTATAACCGATTACTTGGACCAATTTAACTTAAATTATTGGTCGCAATATAAGTACGTCGTTATATGCGATGTCGTTATAGGCAACACGTCTTCAATGCATTTAGCATAGAACTCAGTCGGGACTTTAATATGTCGTCCCTATAACCGATATGTCGTAATATCCGATATCGTTATAAGCGATATTCACTGTATATATATATATATGTATATATATATATATATATATATATATATATATATATATATATATATATATATATATATATATATATATATATATATATATATATATATATATATATATATATATATATATATATATATATATATATATATATATATATATATATATATATATATATATATATATATATATATATATATATATATATATATATATATATATATATATATATATATATATATATATATATATATATATATATATATATATATATATATATATATATATATATATATATATATATATATATATATATATATATATATTATATATATATATATATATATATATATATATATATATATATATATATATATATATATATATATATAAATATATATATAAATATGGGGTTGTCTGAGGGATTGAGGGGAGAGAGAAAGTCATTAAATTCCTTTTGGTTGAGTCCGGCGACAGCTACCGAGTTGGATAAACAAATAAAAAGCCTTAAGAATAATGTGAGAGGCGGGGAAGATTGCATTTCATCTGACATAATTAAAAAATATAAGGGAAATCTTTTGGCACCGCTATTACATATAGTAAATGTGGTTTTCAGTACTGGAGTGTTTCCCGATATATTGAAATGTGCTACAATAATCCCATTACATAAACAAGGTGACAAAAAATCAACAAATAATTATAGGCCCATTGCGTTGACCAGTACAATAAGTAAAATAATAGAAAAATGCTTCCGATCCAAATTATTGTCTTTTTTGGAAAAATACAAACTTCTGAATAAAAATCAATTTGCGTTTAGGGCAAACTCCAGTACTGAAAATGCTTTGTGTAGGATCACAGAAACAATACTAAAAAAATTGGATCAGGGAAAAAAGGTGATGAGTATCTCTCTCGACTTACAAAAGGCTTTCGATACTGTGGCGCACGGAATTCTGCTACGACGCTTAGATTCCATGGGCATAAGAGGAACATCCTATAATTTAATTGAATCTTACTTAAAAAGAAAACATTGTACCAATATCTCGGGAGAAGTTAGCGATAAGAAAGATGTGGAATTTGGTGTGCCACAGGGTACAGTGCTTTCAACCTTACTTTTTAATATATACATAGATGGTATTATGTCAATATTGCAGGATAATGGCGTAGTGTTCTGTTTTGCTGATGACTCGGGTATAATTCTCTGGGGGAATAATTGGGATAGTACTAGAAGAGCAGCAGAGGCTGCACTACAAAAAATTAAAAGATGGCTGGATGATAGTTTACTTTCATTAAATGTACATAAAACTAAATTTGTTGCTTTTTCACTTGCCTCCAGGTACTTACCAGATTATCATAGTTTAAAAATTCACGATTATAACTGTGCAATGTATAATAATACGTGTAAGTGTGTAAATACTATTGAAAGAAAATCTTCCTTGAAATATTTTTAGATGAAACATTTACATAGAATGATCAAATCAACTATGTAACAAATAAGATAAGAAAATTGATTTTCAAGTTTTATGAATTAAGAAACATTCTAACTTTAAATTCCTTAAAAAAAGTATAACTTCGCCTTGGTTAGCTGACGGGTGAACTGAGTAGCTCAGAGGCTACCAAGCCGGTCCCAAGCCCGGATAAAGAAGGAGGGTTGTCGAGCTAGGCCAGCTACCTGCTCGACGTAAAACAAGCATGCAGCTCACAGAACCGGACACAATGCCTCGGAACCAGGACGGATACCTACGATGACGACCCATGCTATGAAAAGGAAACGAACATGGAAAACCAAGCGCCAGATTACTAGAGTGGCCTGCTGGAACGTAACCTCGTGGAACAGAAGAGATCAAGAGGTGCTTATTGAAATGGAAAAACACAGGATAGACATGTGCGGGATATCAGAAACAAAACGGAAAGGACAGGGAACAGATAGATTCGGCAAATATACCCTAATATACAGCGGGAAACCTAAGCAAGAGAGGGCAAGTTCAGGAGTCGGCATATTGCTGCACGAAAAATATACACATAGTATCGAAAATATAGACTATGTCAATGACAGAATACTTAAAATCTCCCTTAAACTAAATCAAACAACATTACATCTAGTTAGCACATATGCACCAGATATATCCAAACCCATCGAAGAGTCAGAAAGATTCTACGAGCAACTCCAGAACGCTGTAGACAGAATAAATGGTAATCATGAAATAATAATTTTCGGAGATCCCAGGCGTCAAGCAGAAATACAACGAACTGGACATCAATGAAAACGGAGAGCTACTAATTGATTTCTGCGCTAGAAATGAGCTCAGAATCAATAACACTTACTTCTCACACAAGGAGCAACACAAGTACACATTCAACAACACTAGAGGTCAAAAATCAATGATTGACTTCATTATTACTAACAGAACTATCAAACCGACCCAGGTACTTGATGTGAGGGCACTAACTTCAGCCAATATAGGAACGGACCACAATCTCGTACTATGCAAGCTACTAATTGGACCAGCAGGATCAAGAGGTCGCATGTCTTCATTGAAAAATACAACATAGAATCCCTTGAATCTGAGAGCACACGCAAACTATATGAAAATAGACTAACATATAAATTAAACGAGCTAGATCTCAATGAATGCGATGTGGAAACCTGCTGGAATGAGATCAAGAAAGCCATCCTCTAGGCCGCTGGAGAATCCATCGGAAAAAGGAAAGTCAACACTACTACGACCAATTGTACTAAACCTTGGTTTTGTCAAGAAGTGAAGGAACTCGCAGAACTGAAGAGAAGAAGCTACCTAGCATACAAAGGATCCCCAACCCAACAACAATATGCGGAATACATAAGAATAAGAAATAGAGGCAACTCACGAATTAAAGCTATCAAAAGGGAACACTGGATTAAATTCACGAGCGATATGGACCACGACATATATGGCGCCCAAAGAAAGGTGTGGAAGATGCTGAAAAATAGGAAGAAACCGGTAAATGAGTTCGTCCAAAGCAAAGGAGTCCCCATAGAAGCGTGGGAGGAGTACTTCGAAAGACTGTACAGCGCCGAGGAAACACACGAAATGCAGGAATACCAAACGGCAGCCAATGTGATAATTTCAAAGGAGGAAGTTAAAGAGAAACTGGGGAAAGCCAAAAACAGAAAAGCACCAGGAACGGACAATATTCCGAACGAACTTTTAAAACACGGTGGCCCTGAGCTCATAATAAAACTGACAACTTTGTTTAATAAAATCCTTAACACAGGGGAAATACCGAATGAGTGGCATACGAGCATAACAATCCCCATCTTCAAGAGAGGCCAAAAAACATCACCTGATAACTACAGAGGAATAACCCTATTGTGCACAACAATGAAACTGATCACAGGTCTGATAAAGGATAAACTGGAGAACCACATAACCAATAGAGAAGAACAACAGGGATTTAGAAAGGGAAGATCGACAACTGACGCCATATTCATCACCAAACAAATAAAGGAAAAGGCAATAGAATATAACACACCGGCATTTATCTGTTTTATCGACCTAATTAAAGCATTTGACAAGGTCCAATTGGGCGATGTTATCAACATCCTAATAGAAAAGGAAACACCAGCCAACGCAGTAAGGGTGATACGCAATCTCAACACCGCCAACTCCACTCAAGTCAAATCAGGGCAGCATATCACGAAGAGCATCTCGACCCCAGGAGGAATCAGACAGGGAGACAGCCTCAGCCCACTCTTATTTAATCTTCTTATGGACAAAATTATAGAAGAGGTGGCGTCCTTAAATATAGGATACAGAATGAATAACAAACGTATCAGCATGGTATGCTATGCGGACGACGCAGCAATTTTCGCAGAAAACGAGAACGACTTGCAAAGGCAGCTATTCAAGTTCTACCAAGTGAGCCGACAACTAAATATGACCATATCCATCGACAAAACTAAGAGCATGACAGTTTGCAGAGAACCACTTCGATGCAAGCTTGTAATTGAAGATAAGCCCATAGATGCAGTTTAGGTACCTCGGCATGAATATATCCAGTAACCACGACCCAATAAAAGACCTAAGGGACCAAGTCAATAAAGCATCAGTAACATCAGGCTGCCTAAGAGAGATTGTATGGAACAATCAGTACATGCGGAAGGACAGTAAGATTAAAATCTACAAAGCATGCGTAAGACCCATCATGACTTACGAGATAGAAACAAGAGAAGACACGAATAAAACCAAAGGCGTGCTGCGCGCGGCAGAAATGAGGGTGCTGAGAGCAATAGCCGGCAAAACCAGAAGAGACCACGTAAGGAACACTGATATTAGAGAACAGTGCGGAGTACAGGACATAGTACGATGGGGCAGGCAGAGAAGACGAGAATGGTATAAACATGTCAAGAGGATGCCTGAAGATAGGTTACCACGCATAACACTCGAAGGAGTACCAGTAGAAAATCGACCGCCCGGTAGACCACCAAAGAGATGGAGAGACAGCTGGCAGTCCAGATCACAAGAACTAATCCAACGGCAGGCCCGGAATTGACAGATTACCGGATCTCAACTAAGTAAAAGAAGAAGAAGAAAAAAAGTATATTATGCACTGGTAAAGTCAATTATAAACTATGGCATTGTTGTATGGGGTTGTGCTGGTGTGACAATTTTGAACAGACTTCAAGTAGCCCAGAAATACATTATTAAAATTATGTTATTTAAAAACAAAAGATATCCTACAGAATGGGTTTTTAAGGACAGTAAATTGCTAAATGTTCGCCAGATGCATATTAGGGCAATAGCAAGATTTATGTTAAAGATGCCATATTACAAAAAATCAATTGGCCATGGGATAAATACAAGAATGGTTGCACAAAATAATGTCATGCTGCAAAATCCTAGGCACACCACTTGTCAGCTTTATATATATTGTCTACCAAAAATCTTTAATAGGTTAGAACAACCCCATATTAAAATCTAAGAAGGAACTAAATAAATGGATACTCAGTCCTACACACTAAATTGGTATAATCTGTGATGATAATGGTTGTTATTGTTTATTCTTAATAGTGATACTGTTACTGTGTATTCTTGTTATTGTTTATTCTTAATATTTAATATTGATCCATATTAATTAGTGTTTAAACTTCATCCATTAATTCGATAATTACAAACTAGGTAATTTAGGGTATACATTTTAGCATTGAGTGTATCCAATTTTCTTTTTACTTTAAAAAATTATTTTATTTATTATATTTGCTTAAATTTGAAAAAATGCATAACCAAATGTGATAACTAATAATGTATGAAGGTGCACACACAGTACTTTAAGTATCATTGTGCGCTAAGTGGTTAGTTTAGTTTTGAACTGTAAGATAATTGTTATATTAATAAGATGTGATATATTATTAATTATGTATGTATATGTATAAAAAATGTAATAACTAACTGCAAACAAATAAACAAATAATAAACATATATATATAATATATAAATATATATATATATATATATATATATATATATATATATATATATATATATATATATATATATATATATATATATATATATATATATATATATATATATATATATATATATATATATATATATATATATATATATATATATATATATTTATATATATTTGTTTATTTGTTTATTTGTTTGCAGTTAGTTATTACATTTTTTATACATATACATACATAATTAATAAGATGTGATAACCATATTATTAGTTATGTATGTATATGTATAAAAAATGTAATAACTAACTGCAAACAAATAAACAAATATATATAAATATATATATATATATATATATATATATATATATATATATATATATATATATATATATATATATATATATATATATATATATATATATATATATATATATATATATATATATATACATTTATATATAGACAGTGCGTCCGAAATTGGTTATGACAGTATTGGGATCTCGGAAACCGTGATAGTTACAAAAACGTTTAAATGGAGAAAGTTTTAGACAATTATGTTTGTAATTTAACGCCGTTTTGCTCGCGATTCTATCTTTTTTAGTTTTTGAGATATTTTGAAAAAACCAAAAACTGCATTTTCGAAAAAGTCCTATAATTTATTTATTTATGAAAATTTTCAAAATCTGTAAGAACATTATTAAGGCAACTTTTTACGTAGAGTGCACCTATTCAGTTAGATTTTACATACAACGTTTCGATTTTCTAGAACCATCATCAATTTTGTTTTTTCTTATGGCCGCTGTGTTCGATTTTAACAGTTTTGAAAAGAGTATTTCTGTAGCTTTTCAATGGTGTATTTAGGTTATTACTAAAGATGCAAAAAGTGCGTAGAAATATTTAAACGTTTTTTGGAATTATCAAAGTAAAAAGTTAAAAATTAATAGTGTTAAATAGCAATATATTGTAATTTAACATCCAGTTCTACAAAAAATCAGTAAAAACTACTTAATAACATAATTGATTCGTGCACAATGTTCACACATGTTCAAACTACCACCCGCATATAACACTAACATCTTTACCCAAGTAGGCTTTGCGTTTGAAATAAGACTGTTTAAACATTTTTTCGAATTATCGATATAAATTAAAATTTAATAGTTTCAAATAGCAATATTTTTAAATTGGACATTAAATTCTGCATAAAATCAGTAAGTTCTACTCAGTAACATTAATACTATGTGCACTGCACATAATGTACCCCGAAGAACGACTGTCGACAGAACTTCTTTTCAAGCGCTGCACTGATTAGAAGCTTGCTAGGGTTAGCCAATTTTAAGAATCGCAACAGAAAGTATGCAAGTATGACAAGGAATGGAATAGGCAAATATTAGAATATTTTAATGAAAATCTGGTTTTTTCCATAAGAAGAATTGAAACAGAACTTCACATTCTGAAGTCAACCGTTCATGGCGATTTAAAAGTACTAACCTTACAAGAATTAACAGAAAATCAGTATGAACTACCTACTCAATAAAATTAACAAAAAAATGCTACATAATACTAGGATTAAAAATGTTGACCGTTTTCCTTTCAACTGTTCTGATTACCCGTTGAATGGTATTTCTATTTATATTTTCTAGAATATTTCGGGTTCGCTGCTCAAGAACTTGCCTATTTTCTGGGGGGTCAAATTCGTATATTTCATTTTTCGCACATCCCCATAAATAAAAATCCAACGGCGTGATATCCGGGGATCTAGCTGGCCAGCGGACAGGACCACTGTTGGATATTACGTTTTCACCAAAAGTTGTTGTTAAAAAGGTTTGTACATCCCTGCTGTTATGTGCAGGACAACCGTCTTGCTGAAACCACAAGCTATTAAACTGATCATCTGACCAATGAGACGATTTCCTAAAAAGTAATGGAAAATATTGAATTATAAGCAATTCAATTAGACTATGTTTATCTTACCAAGCATCCCGCACCACACATTAAAACCAAATCGCTCTTGCAGCCTGCGTGGATCGCGTAGTTGCGGATTTTGAATAGCCCAATAATGGTGATTTTTTTTATTAAAAATGCCACAGTTTGTAAAATGAGTCTCATCTGACCAAATGACTTTATTGCAAAAAGCGGGATTTTCTCGACATCTATTGATATACCAATTACAAAAAACAATTCTTCTTTCGAAATCACCTGCTTGAAGTCCTTGCACAATTGTTGGCTTGTAAGGACGATATTTAGTTACTTTTAAGACGCCATGAACGGTAGATTTTGGAATTTGAAGTTCTGTTTCGCTTCTTCTTGTAGATGAAGTCGGATTTTCATTAAAATATTCTAGGATTTGCCTATTGCGTTGCTCGTTGTCTTTTGCATACTTCTTTGTGCGAATCTTATTAAAACTGCCAAACTCAAGCAAGTTTCTAACCAGCGTTTGAAAATAAGTTCTGCCAGGCTGCCGTCTTTCGGGGTACGTGTCAAAATACACATCCATGGCCCTGTTTGCATTTCTTTCATTTTTAATATAACACACTAACATATCAAACATTTCTTCATTAGAAAAGTTTAACGCCATTGTAATCCTTATTAAAACAGCGATGAATGTTAAATAAAACTTAAACGTTGCATTTTTGACAGATTAAAAGCATTCTATTATTTCAAAACCAAAGCCTACTTGAGCAAAGATGTTAGTGTTATCTGCGGCTGGTCATTTGAACATTTGTGAACATTGTGCAATGTTATTGAGTAGTTTTTACTATTTTTTTGTAGAACTGGATGTTGAATTACATATTGCCTTTTAACACTATTAATTTTTAATTTTTTACTTTGATAATTCCAAAAAACGTTTAAATATTTTCTCTACGCACTTTTTGCACCTTTAGTAATAACCTAATTACAAAGTGTGATACACCGTTGAAAAGCTAAAGAAATACTCTTTTCAAAACTGTTAAAATCGAACACAGCGGCCATAAGAAAAAACAAAATTGATGATGGTTCTAGAAAATCGAAACGTCGTATGTAAAATCTGACTTAATAGGTGCACAACTCTACGTAAAAAGTTGCCTTAATAATGTTCTTACAGATTTTGAAAATTTTCATAAATAAATAAATTATAGGACTTTTTCGAAAATGCAGGTTTTTGGTTTTTTCAAAATATCTCAAAAACTAAAAAAGATAGAATCGCGAGCAAAACGGCGTTAAATTACAAACATAATTGTCTAAAACTTTCTATATATATATATATATATATATATATATATGTCATATATATATATATATATATATATATATATATATATATATATATATATATATATATATATATATATATATATATATATATATATATATATATATATATATATATATATATATATATATATATATATATATATATATATATATATATATATATATATATATTTATATCCGTTATAGCCACGTGTATTCATTGACCTTCAGTCGCATGGGAACGGATATGGCGATTTCAACATTTCAAGGAATGCATTGCAAGCAGTATTTTCGAGTTGCAGTTCTCACAGCTTGAAGGTGCTGCCCCATCATTTCAAAACATATAAATTAAGCACCAATTGTAAATATTAGTTAGTTCATATCAGATACTGTTATTATGTTAGTTTAAGTTTCAAATTATACGGTTTAAGTTTTACAATTATACAAAGTATTTTTAAGTGAATAAATAATATTTTTTAAAAAGTGAATTTTTGAAATAAAAGTGTAACAAATTGGCGCAGTCGGTAGGATTCGTCTAACGTCGGCAGAACAAGGAAGACCTAACTGTTGACGGCGGATCGCAAATCCCTTAACGAAGAAAAGAACCATATCAAGGCGTCCTCACTCAAAGATAGCTGCGGAAGGAACACCTGGTGAAACCCCTGGCAGTCCTAAGAGAACAAGACGACCAATGCTCCTGTTTACGTAAGTGACATTGAATTATCCCGTTTTAAGTGTTGTATTTTATTTTATTTTACTGTTCGATTGTCTATACGTAATTTTCTACCCTGATTTTAATTTTCGTATATTCTACCCTGAATTTGAAGAAAAGCTAAACCTTTATTTACCAATTTTGTAATTTGAAAAATAGCCTAATATTTTGTGTTTTTATTTTCAAAAAAAAAAAAAAAATTTTTAATTTGTATTCTTATAAAAATTTAAAGCAATTAACAAAATGCCCGAAACACGTTCTCAACAAATCCAACCAGCTGCACAGCAAACAACACAAAGTGCTGAAGCAGAAATCGAGCCTTACAGGCTATCCGAAATATTTTCTATAGTGCCTGAATTTGAAGGCGATCAAATCTCCTTAGGTACCTTTTTAAACGCGTGCGATTGTGCCTATAAAATGGCAACAGCGGATCAAAGACTCTTGTTAACGATTCACATAAAAAATAAACTTAAAGGAAGAGCCGCACAATTAGTAAACTCAAGAAATCCAGGAACATATACCGAAATTAAACAACTTTTAAATCTCCATTTTGGCGACTCAAGGGACTTATCGTCTCTTATACAGGATCTTCAAAGACTCCGTCAAGTTCCCGGCGAGTCCGCCCTTACATTTTATAATCGGTTACAAGTTTTAAATGCAAAAATGCTTTCGAGTATTCAAAAAGCTTCTAACCTCACTAATGATCAAAAAGCTGCACAAAGCAGATTAATTGAAACAATGAGTTTAAATACGCTTTTAACCGGACTAGAACCTCGTCTAGGCCAAATCATTCGTGCAGGAAACCCGGGAGACCTTTTAGAGGCCCACTCCCTGCATTAGAAGAGAATTACAGCTCTCCTATTTTGAAAACCAAAAAATAAACAAACCAAATTCTCCGAAACCTCCTCAACCGATTAGGAAACCTTTACCACAAATTATAAAATGTCATAAATGTGGACGCACCGGACACATAGCTCCAGAATGCCGTACACAACCAATGTCCCAACCTGGTTATTCCCAAAATAGCGGTAACGTAAACTACCAAAGACAGTTTCCTTCTTCCAGCCAACCTCAATATTCTCAGCAAAATAGACCCAACACATTTTCATCTCAATATAGACCTCCTGCAGCTGCCCAACAAACCAAGCTGCATCCCGTATCTCTATCATGCAGAAGACTCAAATTTTTACCCAAACCAACAGAGAGCTCACCACGTAAATTCTGATAACCCCATTACGAAGAACCCCAATATTACGAGTATTCTCAAGATGATAGTAACTTCGAAAACCAAGAATACTGTATTCAAAACGACCAAACTTTTACAAGTCATTCTAAAAATTGACAGCTCAGAATTTCAAAATTTTCCGTCTCCCCTTCACAAGAACCACCCTCCGGACAGCATTACCAAATCGATCGACCCGATGTTGGAACTACAAGTAGATTCAGACAATGAATTTAGACGATTTCGACCCCAATGTGAAAACTTTTTTCCAGAACAAGCGTTCCTTTGAACCCATTTCTTACTGTTAATCCCAAGAACCTGTACTATATTAACGATGCTTCAAATACCTTCAAACTTTTAATCGACACCGGAGCAGGGATATCTATTTTTAAAGAAAACACCGTCAAGAGATTTCCCCATCGGACAGCAGAAAACGTTACTATTCAGGGCATAACAAATCAAAAATTGTCTATATTTGAATCCACCCTTGTCCCTTTTGAGATAGGTAACCCACATAAAGTGTATATTTATAATCTGAATATCGATTTTGATGGCATCTTAGGACTTGATTTTCTTGAGCATTATGAATGCATAATCGATCTTAAATCAAAAAAATTATTAACCAATTTTAAAACGATTCCATTGCACAAAGTCGGTGCTATTACAACCCCGAATAATATGAATAAAAGTGAGATCCAATAAAATCTCTATCGATGCCCGCACAGAGAAAATATTCAAATTAACCTGTAATCTAAAAAATACTGACGCCCTGTTAACGGCTGAGAAAAAGAAAAGGTTCGTCTACCTAGTGCGATTGTACATGTTAACGAAAACGGTGAATTTATGACTTCTATTTTAAACGCAAACGCCATCCGGAAT
>JAUTXW010005267.1:0-130294 GCA_030620095.1 Kuschelorhynchus macadamiae | reverse complement strand
GAAAGCGTAAAGCTTCACATTGCTGGGTGGTTTCCCAACAGAAATGAAGCAGACAGAATTTTGGTAGATGATGAAGGTAAATTTAATGTATCGATACCCCTAAAGACATCTTGGATTATTTTGAGGATTATAAAAAAATTATTTTAAATATGAAGCAAGAATTAGTACTCATCAGAGCAAGTAATGATTTAGATGCTGTGCTCTTTATAGATGACACGGGACCCAAAACATTAGAATTTCCTACTCCAAAAGTCACGATTGAAAAATTGTATCGGAAAGTGCCACATATCGAGGTAGATATTCCTCAACAACTTGCTGACGAAAATATCAGAAACAAACAAGGAAATATTGTTAGGATTTCGAAGCTGGGGGAATGTGTTAAATATTCCGAATTACTGAAGCAACGCGTCATACATGGCCGGTAAAAACAACTAGTAAACTGGAGACGCCCCGTCATGCTGTTATTGCCTTCTCAGTAGATCGAAAAGGAAAATTAAAAAAGGACATGAGTCAATTTGATAACGTTGACCTAACAAACATAAGAATTTTTTTTAATTCTGAGAGATATCCATATTACGATTTATATTTAAATTTTAAAGACAACAAATTTTCTGTTCTATATGAAATATTTGCCAATTTTAGAAATTCTTACTATGGATTGACAAGTGAACCAATTTTTGCGCCTGAAAAATTTAAGACAACTTCCCCATTTCACACATTTATCGCTCTCATCAGAAGGAATCGCTTCAAAGTGGTTCTGTAGTTATAAGAGTTGAATTTGAAACAATTCTTGAAAATATTCAAAAAAATACCTCTGTTTATTGTCTCATCCTCCACGATAAAATATTTAGCTATAATCCTCTAACAAAAATAGTTAAATAACTTTAATACGCAAGCGTCAGTTTTAATATTTATAGCACGACACAAAGAAATTTTTTCATTATAGATTATATGCATCGGTTAATCATTTTTCAACACAAATTACAAGAGTTAAAGAAACAGATAGAAGAATACCAATTAAAATTTGAAATGGTAAAAAAATTTCAATATTTAAAGATATGAAAGTAATTGTAGATATACAAGGATTTAAAGTGGAGAACAATAAGTTAATTGTTAAAGAATTGGCAGCATACGATGAGTTTAAAATCAGCCACCACATATTTAAAGCGCCCTTTCCTATGAATCATTTACCATCAAAACTATACAGCAACGCTATTTGGCTAATGAATAATCATCATTGCATCGATTGGGATGAAGGATTTACTCCTTATCATAGATGTCGAGATGTTATCAGAAATTTAACCGAAAAAGTCGACTTTTTCTATGTTAAGGGTGAAGAAAAGGCGGAGTTTGTCAGAAAATATTCTCAAAAACCAGTTATTGAATTTGATGAACAGCAGCTTTACAGAAATTGGAACCATGCTGCTTTTATCATCAGAAAAATCCATGTTTTTGTGCATTAGCAAATGTTTTTCGTTTGTATAACTATTTTATTATGAAATAAAACGATTAGTTTTACAATATATTTGTTTTATTGCTTAAATATTTCCTTATACATAATATATTTCCGCTTAACTCTAATTGTTTTAAATCATGCATACATTTTCTTTCATTTTTACTTTTAAGGAAATCTATACATGCCTAGCAGCTAGTTCACATAATTCTACATGTTCCATATAGTGCAAATAAACATTAATGTTTTGAGCTTCACTGCTTTGTCCGACAAACGCATAAAACTCAGAGCAAGCTGTTCATTATGAATTCTTCATACATTTCTCTAACAACTTCCTCATAATTACACACAAAGTTTTCCTCTTTTAAAATGTCTTTCACTAGAACGGGATCTTCAATATATTTTTTCAATTTAAGAAGATGATAACCAAATCCCAATCCCTTTATGTCATGAATAAGTTGTATTAAATCTAATGTTTCACAATATTTGTCACATGCAGATGCAGCACTCGCATATTCATTCGATAGTTTCTCGTAATAATGACACCATTGTGGTCTGCTTTGCACAGAATCCTGACAATAAGAAAATGATAACAAGTAGAATTCTTTACTTAACTTTTTAACAGCTTTCACTAACTTGCACATGACCACAACACCTTTTTATAAATCGCGGTGGTCCATGTATACAGTCACCCGCTTGGTTATGATGAGTATAACACGGTAAGTTTAACTGTAATTTCTTGTCACGTTTATAGCGTTCTGGTAGCTTTTCCCAAATTTGTAACAACTCTACTGACTCTACAAATCTTCTTAAGTAATTAAGAGGAATATATTTTAGATCACCCACCGGAATGTCCCTCAATGGCGTCATTAGCGCTAAACAAATAACTTCACCAACACGTTCAATAATATCTTCGGAAAGTACTGTATTCAACGAACCCATCTGACTAAATTTAAGAGATGAAAATGAATTGATCTGTTGGGTTGGCTGCTAGCACTTAAATAAAACATCTCTCCTCCGAATGCACACGTAAGAGTGGGGAAGACCAATCAGAATCAAGCAGAGTCAAGTAGGCGTGGCAAGGACAGGCGTGGGAAGTGGGAGACCACTTGAGAGTAAGGTTTGTGTACGCACTTGAATACTTGTGGCATCAAAAGTTCACCTGTACGGTGGCGCCCCCAATGACCTTCGTAACTGCGCTGTTGCCATTTTCGCCTCATTATAATTTTATATAGGTATTCGTAACATTTGATGATTGGTGTGTATAAAACATGCCATAACTCTTTTAGTATATTATTTTATTCATTTTAGATATTACATTTAAATAATATAATTTTAAGAGAATAGGCAATGAAATTCGATGCTCACCATTAGCGGTAAAATATAAGCAAAATCTAAACGGGGGCAAAGTTGAGCAATTTAGTGTGATTATATGTAATCGAATAATATCGTCGAAAATATAAGAAAAATCCGAGTACCTCCGCAGAAGATATTCGTAAAATAAAAGACGACTCGGATATTTCTTTTTTACTTTCTTCGTGTGAGGGAAGTATTGAAATTAGAAAAAAAAATAACCTCCGAGGTTTGTCCTTCACATTCCAGGTTCGCGGCATAGCTCGAATCTCATCCGGGCCTAGGACCCCGAAAGTTGTAGATGCGGCCTTGACTTTCTTAGTCCGTTTCCTTTAGGAAGAAATTTAAACATGAAATAATCGTATAGTTTAAGTAGTGACATAAAAATTATATATCAAAATACTTTAACCTCGACTTTAGCAAAACAATATTAGCTATTTTCTTGCATTTGCAGCCTTTTCACGTCCATACTCAACATACTACATTATTTATACAGAAGTATTTAGGTGTGCATAATTTGCTGACCAGAATAAAAAAACGGGCGACCACCGCTATTTCTAAACCAAACTCAACGAAATTATAGTCCCGTTAGGCACTTCACAAGGGCTGTGTGCTACCGTAAAAATTATTACTTAATCCTGTCCTAAATGGCTATTTTACTCTTGACGATCTTTACAAAAACCGTATGACCACCTCTGTTTCTGAAACAAACCTAACGAAATTGTAGTCCTAAGAGATACTTTACAAGGGCTATATGCCATCATTAAAATTATTACTTAATTCTGCCCTAAAGGGCTACTTTACTCATGTCAATTTTTACAAAAACCTTGGTCCACCGCTATTTCTAAACCAAACTTAACAAAATTATAGCCCTGAGGGACACTTTACCAAGGCTATATTCTACCGTAAAAATTATGATTTAATTCTGCCCTAAAACCGTGCGACCACCACTATTTGTAAGCTAACATTAAAGAAATTATAGTCCTGAGAGACACTCTATAAGGGCTACGTGCTACCGTAAAAATTATTATTTAATGCTGCCCTAAATGGCTACTTTATTCATGACGGTTTTTACAAAAACCGTGCGCACAGCTATTTCTAAATCAAACTCAACGAAATTTAAGTCCTGAGAAACACTTGACAATGGGTATATGCTACCGTAAAAAGTATTACTTAACTCTGTAAATGTCCTTTACATGGAACTTCCCTCGTTATTAATATGTCATTTCATAAGGAACATGCATGGGCCAATTTAGTTCGGCCCATAGTCATTTAGTAACACATATATATACTGCCCTTTCAAATGTTTTTATTAATATTATTTCTTGCGTAAATATATTATTCTTATTATTAATATTATTGTCATTATTATTGGACGCCATTTGGTTCCAAAAGGTTAGATTTTTACCAAAATGTTACCACGTCTTTTCCACATGACTCCGAATGTTCGATTAAAATTTGAAGTCAATCGGATAAGTAGTTTTCTAGCTGTGTCCCAAACTGACAGATAGATGTTTTTTGGAGTCTAGGGAGCCTAAAACGTGAAGATCTGTAAAATCCTGGAAATTTTTCACGATTACAAACAATTTGTTTATTCGCCATTTTCGTAGCGCGTTTAAGATTAGTACCACAATTTTACCGGTTCATCTTTATATCATTCTTAACTCTTGCACAAAAATATAAACCAATCTAATAAGTGTTTTTTTTTTCAGGCTGATATGTTAAATATTTTATTAGGCCGCCAGTTCGTTACTACATCTTAGAATCGTATCAAAATTTTATGCAAAACTTGAAATCAATTCGATAAGTATTTTTTAGTTACCAGGTCATCCCCTTCATTTTTGACCAAAATTCGAAATCAATCAGATGAATAGCTTTTAAGTAAAACTCGAACAGACAGACAGACGGTATTGGAAAAACATGTTTTTTGGCCTCTACATGCCAAAATTTCTTAAAAGGTAAAGATCCGTAAAAAACAGGATTACAACGGGAGTTGCCCAATTAAAAGAAAATCGTTAAATATTATAGATTTGAACATGTTTATTAGTACTGTTATATGTTATTGCACATTTTTATTTTTTGTTACATGTTGCCTCTTTATGTGGTTACATATTTCAAAATTTGACTTTTATGATAAAAAAGCTTGATGATGGCGTAAAAATATTGCGAAATAAAACATATTACGCCTAGGTCTAGCTTTCAACTCTCAACATTTAAGATAGGAAAAGAAATTGCTAAGTAGGAATTTTAAAATTAAGTATCCATGAAAAGTACTCGGGATACAGTCTGCCAGAGCAACTGTACTTGTTGATGCTAGTAGGGGACACCTCAAGTTTGAAACGTCGTGGTGAACGGAGATTGGCAGCAGTCGCGGAAGGCTACATCCACGACTATCGACGTAGCTAAGTGACAATTTGAACACCACATTAGCAAAAACTAACTTTGCAAAAAAATGTATTTTACATAACGGTATTTCAATATACCACAATTTACCAAGTTTTTAAAAGTATCATCATATATTTTAAAATTAAAAAGAAGGCAAAGAAATATTTTCTAGAAAAAGAGCATATTTTTAATATTTAAATCGAAATTTTATTTGACTTTCTTTTATAATTTGTTAAGGATTTATATGCTCATTTTTTATTATATGTAAGATATGTGCTTTTTATAATTCATTGAGTGTCAGTTTACTTATTTACTTTCCCTGTAATAAACTAGTCAGTTGATTGGGAATAAAAAAATAAATATAAAAACGGGGCAGTTGCAACCTCCAGAAGCCCAAAGCGCCAGCCATTCTGTAGATTTAACGTATTTGAAATTTGTATTTAAATATAAATACGATCAACAAAATGTTAATCAAAATAACGATAAAGACCTAAAGTTTTTTTTTGTCACTTGTTTTTACTATGACGTCACGCCCCCAAGCAATTTTTCTGACTACGTTTTTGTACACGACTCCATCACAAAATCAAATCACACTACTAAAAATTATACAGTTAAACAATTTTTAACCAACCTCTGTATCCATCCGTTTTTAAATGTAAGCAAGCAAAATATTAAAAACTTAATTCCATTTCCACAATTAAACTAATTAATTGCTCAAATGAATATAGAAATCGTATGGAAAATCTAAGTTTGTATAACAACAACCAACCCAGATCCCCGTAAAAACAAATACCTACTGCTTATATTATTATTCCATTTTTATATTATTGTAAGCACATTGGCAACAGGATGTCTGAAAATATCTATCAACTTTTAATAGGCCTTCCGATAGTGCGGGAAGCTTTCTTGGAAATCCTGTAAATTCAAAAGAAAGTAAACATCGTTGCCACAAATTAGTCATAAGCAAGAATGGTCGTAAGATTAATCTTTAATAATTCACAGTACAAACTCAGGGCCAATTCCAGCCAATCAAAAATTAGGATTTAGATTGGATGATTTTTATTTAGGCTTACACATTTCTTAGAAGTAGTGTTCCCGCCTAATGTTGTTGCCGGACCTACCCATATCTCGGTATATCAACAAACTTAGCCGTGACATCTATCCCAACTGACATGTCAAATACCTCTGTAAATTGTATTATCATCCTAAGGCAAGGCCACCTATCATTTCGCGTAGTATATGGATCGGTACCTATCGATTTTTGACCGATATTTACACTTTTTTCTTTAAATCGAATTTTCACCTACTTGCTAAGTAGTTAGAGGGAAATGTTATTAGAGCCTTTTTGTAGCCAAATAAATGTCCCATTCGCGGACGAATTAATTTCGATTACTATTCGCAGTATATAAGCGGCAAAATGAGGTTAAAGTTGGAAACTTTAAAAAATTGCGTTAAAGCTATAAACTCGAAATTTGGTCACGGTCTACCTATATATTAATTGTTTCGTAAAAAAATACCCTACAGGCTTAGATATATTAATTTTCTTGTGATACACGATAATGTTAAAAAATGTATCCATTCTTGGGAACTTCGGCACGTGTTCCACTGTCAAACGAAAATAACCCTTGAAAACCCACCATCAAACCAATACTTGATCCGCTTTGTTGCGATGTTTTAAATCACAGATTTTATAGTAAGCAATATCGTGTTGTTTGCAAGCTTAGTCTAAAGGATTTTTGCTCTTATCTCCTCTAACAAGCCGTTTACCTAGTTTGGTTCCTGAACCACAATAATTGTATGATGGAATGTGTAATTCGAATGATAACTTATTAATTAAAGTGTTTAACGAACCAACTCTTGTCATGAGCTTTGACCTCCTAATATGTCTACATCTACTTCGTCTTCCCATTTTATATATACTGAAGGTTAGTTGAGGTCATATATTTAAATGAAAAACATGAAGATATTTCTCAGATACACATTGATTTTCCTAAAATGTGGTTAGAAAAACAATCTTTCTCGTTGCCAGTCAAAAGTCATTATGTCAACTTAAATAAGTTTAAAAAGCATGGAAAGTTGTTTGGGGGGTTTTCGAAAAGAGCTTTAATTGTAGGACTTTCTAGTTCAGGAAAAACCAATGTGGTTGTTGCTCTTTTAATATCAGAAAATGGTTTACGTTTTGAGAATGTATATATTTTTTCAAAATCCTTGTACCAAACGAAATATGAGTTTTTAAGAAACGTAATGCAGACTATTAAAGAAATAGGATATTTTGAGTCGACAAAAGAAGAAGACATTGTTTCACCTGCATAGGTAAAACCCAACTCTGTAATAATTTTTGATGATATTGTTTGCTGTAATCAAAGTATTATGCGAGATTACTTTTCCTTTGGACGGCATAAAAACTCCGATTGCTTTCATTTGTATCAAACCTATTCTTCAATTCCAAACAACTAATTAGAGATAATGCAAATTTATTTATTTTATTTAGATAAGATGGTACGAATTTAAAACATGTTTATGATGATCATGTCACCTCAGATATGTCATTCGAAATTTTTAAAAAAATGTGTTCAATGTGTTCGAAATCCAACTATGATTTTTTAGTTATTGATAAGGATTGCGGTTTAAAATCTGGGAGATAACGAAAAGGATTTAACAGTTTTATACATTTTTAAAACATATATAATATCTAACCTTTATAATCGACATTACATATTTTAGTCAACATGAATGTAAAAGTTTCAAAGAAATTGGTAGAAGCTCGAAAAACTGTTAAACGAAAATATGAAGCACTAAAATCAGATTTAGCAGAGAGTAAAGTTCGACAAGAAAAAAAAACCAATAACTGAACCTTTGCAAAAATGAATTAAAACAATAAAAACCGAACCCTTGGTAAAACGAGAACTTACTTCACCATCACTTTTTTTAACTCCAGAAATCGGCAAACGTAGTTTTTCAACTACAAAAAAAAGACCAGCAAGAAGACAAACGAATATTTATAATAAATATCTTCCTCATGATATTCCATCCTTTCTACAAGATGAAGACATTTTACAAAATTATAATGAAGATGTGTTCCTAGATAAACCAACTAGTACTCAACCCAGTCGTCCATCCGAATCGTCTTTTATTGAACCCACGGCAGCAGATATTAGACAGGAAATGCTTGAATATACTAAAAGAGGTGACGTTATATATAAATTTCCATTTACTTCAGGTGAAATAATCAAAGTTGAGTACCCCAAAGATGCGGTTTTGTTAAAAATAAACAATATACCTATTCCATATGGAAAATGAATATATATCAACCAGAATGATGCAATTAGTTTTCATCCTCAAAATAGTGTGACTATACCAACTTTTTATGGTGAATTAGTAATAAAATCTCTGATAATTATTGAAGCTTAAACATTGTCCAATTTCAGTCATGAGCAAGAGAATTAAAGAAGATATTGTTAATGAACTTCATAGACCAAGCAGAAAAAATATAGACGAAGAAGGACGATTGTAAAAGGAATAAATGATCTATGGTAAGGTGATTTAGTTGAAATGTTACCATACTGGAAATCAAGTAAAGGATACAGATACATTCTTGTAGTTTTCAATGTGTTTTCAAAATTTCTGTGGGCAGAGCCAGTTAAATCAAAGTCTGCAAATGACATAACTTTGGCGATGCAAAAATATTACAGAGAGCAAAATATAAACCGAAAAATCTACAAACTGATATGGAAAAAGAATTTTTCAATATACATTTTAAACATTTAATGTTTAAGTTTAACATAAATTACTACAATACTTACTCAAACATGAAAGCTAGTGCCGTGGAGAGAATATATAAACCATAAAAACTTTAATGTGGAAAAGGTTTAGTTTACGTGGAAATTATAAATGGGTAGTCATTTTACACGAAATCGTAAAAAACTATAATAATACAGTTCATTCCACTACTGGAGAAAAACCATCTGTAATCAATAAAAACAATGAAAAAGAAGTTCTGACAGCATCATATCCATATAAGTAGACAATTGACCGTAGAAAACCCAAATTTAAAATTAGTGACAATGTCCGAATTAGCAAACAAAGAGAAGCTTTTACAAAGGGTTAAACTCAAAATTGGTCAAATGAAATTTTTAAAATATATGAGGTTAAATTAACAAATCCTAGAACGTATTTAATTAAAGATAAAAACAATTTAGAAATTAAAGGAGCCTTCTATGAAGAGGCGAAAAGAAAATAAAGTTTCAGTAAAATGGTTAGAATTAGATAAAACTCATAATTCTTGTATTCTTAAAAAAGATGTATTGTAATATATTTTAAAATATTTTTTATTTTTATATAAAAATAAAAGATTACCAAGTACTTTATTATTTTATTTCAAATATTTATTTAAATACATTAAATCTTTCCTTATAAATTATATTTCTATGTTCTTTATCTAAAATATTGCTAATGGTTTTTTCGTACTCCGAAATCCTATTTTTAAATCGCAACCTGTCTAAATAAAACTTCTGATATTCACATATTCGAGCATGCCTATATCCAAACTTCCACTTTACTAATAAATGGACTTTATTGTTAGCTTCATTAATATGTACTGATTTCTTCATATTTCCTTTTTACGGCATTTTTCGTTAGCTTATGTTCCAATTCGCATGGATGCATTATTAGCATTTCCAAGATTGTACTACTCTTGGTGTTTTGGCTTGGATTAAGAATATTATATACATTCGCTAACAATTTATCTCCCTCATTGATATTCGAAATTTGGTATATATTGAAGTACTTATCGAATTCTTGGTTTCTAAGTATTTTAAGCCTATAATCAACAAGTTCTTGCAGTTCCCAAAATGTATCCATGGAATCACACGAAAGGCAAACATGAACTCCGTCCACTCTTTAAATTCTTATAATATGAGTAGAATTAATTTTTTGAAAATATAAAGTAATGTCACCAATAATAACCGGAAACGAGTCACTTCCAGGCGTATAAAAATAACTTGTAATAACTCCCTGATATATCGCAAACTTCTTCAAGTCTTCTTCAAACTAATAAAAAATCCATTTTGACTTCCTATTTGAATTGTTGGTGAAAAATCATCTAATCACAATACAAGACGAAGAAACTTTGAGGCACAATTGTTCCGATAATAAATTTTAAAATTAATAAGTTTTTCAGTTAATTTTTTGCAAACTTCACTTTTACTTTTCATTTTAGAATTTAACGAATATACACTTGCTTGGGTAGTTTCACTGAACATTGCGGTTGCTATATTTAAATACTTATTAAAACATTCTCGGTTTTATATAAATTCCCCCACTACTCTGCATTAGAATTCAAGGTTTTTTGAAAATGTTTCATATACAAAGAACTTGAAAATAATAGTATTTTAATTAAATTTTTGAATCCAGTTAGTGTCAAAAATCGTATTATTAATAATAATAATATAAAATTTTGAAATAATTACTGTCTTTATCAGCTTGTTTTATCTGGTAAGAAAAAACAACTGTACTATTGTTAATTTTTTCAGTTTTCATGAAATGGCAAGGTTCGGGTCATACTGCTTCAACATATTTCGATTTTTAGCACTTTAGATGGATGATAAACAAATATAGAGTTTAAGGGAATTGCGTATAATAAGATATGGGTATGCACAAAAAAAAACAAACTGGATTAAATAAAGGTAATGTGTTTAATATTAATACTAAGAAAAGAATGGTTATAATACAAGAACATGTAAATTTAAATACTTTTGCAAACATTTTCACTAATAAAAAATACATTTTACATTTCAAATAATGACTAATAACTATTTTTGGAAAACAAATAAATATAGAGAAAAATATTAATACTGACAATTTTCATTAGCATACTATAATAAATAAGCCACAAAATGGTGAATATATAGAAAAAGAGAAATAAATTAAATAATGAAATTAATTGTCATAAAACATTTTAATGCTTCTGGAAAACTAAGTAATTATTCTTAACACTTTAAATATTGATTGATCAAAACAATGATGAACAAACAAGTCAATATACAAAACATCATTTTATAAGTGCCTATTTTCTCATTAGTACATTTAAATATATATTATTCTTTGTTTTTTCTACTTTTCAAAAAAAAACACAAAGATACAGCCAAGTCGCAAGTTTTAAAATATTTGTAAGGTTCATCAATAGGACAGCCATCATATGTCCACTCAAATATTTCTGCACCACAGTAAATACATCTGCAGTTATCATTATATGAAGTATAGTAAAATCCTGCTCTTGCTAAAACTTCAGGTTTCAATTGTCCGTTCCAATTTTTAAATGAGGAAAGTCGTTTGTCATAATTTCTATAGAAATTTTTGTAAATTTCAGAATCAAAGCTTTCTAACAAATATTTACTTTAAGTACTAAAGCAATTAAACAAACAAATGAAAACTGATTACGAGTCCTTCTGATATTTAATATAACCTGTAACCTTGAAAATTAAAAGAGGAAGGAAAATTGGATTTACAAATTCGAAAGATCTTCATGGTTCATTGACTATTCGTAAAAAGGAATATCCTAATGACCCCACGCAAGTGTGTCGAAGCTGCTAGGAATTTTAAATCTTTTATCGTCAGAAGAACTTAAGGCTAATTTACTAATTCGGTGTAAATTGCATGTAAACGAGATTTAAATAAATACATTGTACAGAAGGTTTTTGAGTTATTTTCAATAACATCTTTGTAATGAACAAAATCTAATTGTTTTCTAATACTACTGGTTTTAATTCCCTTGGCCTTCTTAAGAGTATCACTCTCCGTTTTGACACAATATGCTTTGGCTGAAATGCCGTAAAAACACTTTATGGTTTCACCAGCATATTCATCTTTAAACTTTCCTATTAAAGATTTGGTTGTTGGCATTTCATGAATATTATTTGGTTTATAATTTGATGTGTCAAATTTTTCTATATTACGTTTTAAATCTTCATACACATTTTGCGTTTGTATTTTTAATATGAAAGAGTCTGTGTCAGTGTACAAAAGTTTAACTTTATCTTCATAAAGAGACTTCAAAAAGTTATAAAAAAATCATACATTACAGTTTTTGAAATATCTAAAATTGAAGATCCTACGTAAATTGGCTTATTAAATTCTACCAAAACCTTTTGCATTTGGAAACAACTAAATTCTCAGAAAACACAGCCATCTTTTCTGTGACTTTTTGACCACTGTGTAACTAACCTTATGTCAATTATTTTATCGACATTTTCCATAGTTTTTCCATATATACTGTTATTTGCTAATTTATATATATTTTTATCAAATTCATTTTCAGACTCATTGAGTAGTTTTGTATTCAAGTCAATATACGGTTTTAACCATGGTGACTGAGTAAACCCTAAAACTCTATGTACCCCAATTAATTTTAATCCATGTTTAATGCACTGTTTTAAAGTGTATAATGAATTATATATTTTACTTTATGTTTTAAATTTGGTATTAACTTTGTGCATTTAGAATTGGGGGGTTTATAATTTTCAGGACAAAAATCTCATGTGAGCATCATGTAAGTCCGTGGGATATTCCAAATCAGCTTCAAGGGCATAGCCTTAAAATAAAGATTGGAAACATTGAGATACATAATAAAATTAGTAGGTTTTCATGGATCGAAATCAGAAAGAAATAAATTATTGGCAACGGATTTTCTACATGCACAAGTACTAACACCACCTCGCACACTACTTTTAAAAAGATGTAACATATCAGGGTCCGTCAGAAGTTCTAATTGAATGCCTGTATAGCGTAAATAGGAATCAAAACTCAAACCGGGAAATGTATAATAATGTGCCGGGTCTAATTTATAGGTGTTCATAGAAGTTTTTCTAAAATTTTGAAAAATATCTGCTAAAAGTAAAAAAACATATGATTTTAAGTAAATATGAGAATAATCACCTAGGATGTTACCGTTAAATAATTTTTACACTTAATATGTTCTTTCGTCAAGTCAATTCCTCTTGTTCAGGTAATGCGGTTTTATTTAATTTTGTAAGGCCTTTAATGTAACTATCCGAAAATACCTCCTTAAATCGAATATATTTAAAATTTTCAATATCAGTAGAATATTTCTTTACACTGATTATCACTTAGCTTTTCAGATAATTTTGCAAGGGAATAAGGTAAAAATTGAAAAGAATCAATAAATCTTAAATTTATATGCTCTCTTTTTTTTAATCCCAATTTTCGGTCATAATAATTGTCTACTTCTATATGTTTCTGAAAGGAAATATATTTTAATTTATTTTGTGCTATTACCGACAATTGCTCTTGACTGTGGCATATATTTTTTATAAATAAATGGAAATCGTAGTTTTTTTAAATTATGAAATATGACTGGAATAAAATGTGGTTACTTATAGATTCAGTTACACAAGGAATGTGCAACTTCTCTATATTTTCGGGTTAAATGGCAATGGTCTGCTACTTTGTCATTATCATTTTCAAATGGTTTGTTGGAAATGTGACACTCGCTGGAATACCGATAGCTCATTTTTTCTAGTTCAGTTAATTTTTCCATTTTTTTTTTAAATTTCCTAAATACCTAATACATAAGTCATGAACCTCCCTTTCTAGAATATTTATAAATAGAGCACAATTAGATCCTCTGTATAATTCTAGCATTGAAACATTATCATCAAACGAACATTTTAAGTAATATGCAAATGAATAAAGGACATGCTCAAATTTTTTTAAAGTGTAAGTTTTATCTAAACCTAACTCTACATCATCGGTGCTATCAACAGGTTTAAGTACACATTCAAAATCGGCATATATGACAAAAGGAACTTCTATTTGATTTCGAATATTTTCAAATTTAAGAATATGTTCCGGTACGTTTTTCCCAAATTTGTCTTCTTTGTAATCTTTTGATGGTAAATTTATTCTTACAAAATCGCAGTCAAAAGTATTATGTCTAGTTAAATATTCTTTTGAACTAAAATACTGAAGACATCCATCACATAGATATTTTTTCCAATATGTTTTAAAACTTGACTTGATATTAATGTACTTAAAACAGAAATATAACAGTAGTGAAAATTCCCGTCATCACTAATTAATATGGTTTGGTTTTTTAGATTTTAAATAATTATGAGGGCCTATTACTTCATAACTAAACCTAAAGTTTTTTCTAAATGTTTCTAAAGAATAAATATTAATAAATATATTGTTCTGTCTTTCAAATTCTTCTAGGTCCTTTAAAGCTATAGGAAAGTCAATACCGGGAGTATCCAAGATTGTTTCGAAGTGCGGATATGATTGGATTTCATATTCCAATCCAGTTGCATTGCAGCTATCACACACCACGCCAAAACAATGAAGGTCCTGATTTCGAAGGTTATTAACAGCTCGATTAAATTCGATTTCTTCCGGTAGTGGAATGTAGGAAGAAGATCGCAGTGGATTGTATTTGTTGAAATTAATTTCTAGATGCAAAAGTTTCAAAAGAATCCATCCTGCAACAAAAAATTTTATTAGAATATATTAGATTTTTTTTGATTTTTAATAAAATATAATGGTTTTAAAATTTTAAAAAATTCCTCAATATTTTTTTAAATCATGTTTGTGTTTATTTCACACATTCCATTTTTCTATAATATCTGAGCTGGTACAAATAACTTTATAAGGAATATTGAATGACTTGATATATATATATATATATATATATATATATATATATATATATATATATATATATATATATATATATATATATATATATATATATATATATATATATATATATATATATATATATATATATATATATATATATATATATATATATATATATATATATATATATATATATATATATATATATATATATATACAAGGAGAGCATAAAGTCTGGAAACCTTGAGATATGTCAAAAACTATACAAGTTGGGTGAAAAAGTTTCATGTAAAAGTTGTATAGTTCCTTACGATTTATGATTCAAAAATGTCTTGAAATATACAGGGTGTTTCAAAATCAAGTTACACGCCAAAACTCTAATGGAACATTCTGTATATTATTACATTTTAAGAATCTACATGGAATTCTGATCATATTTTATTAAGCATACCCTATCCTTAAAGTCAACTGTTTTTGAGATAAAAAAAATGAGAAAACTGTTTTACAAAATTTTTTTAATAACGATTAAAAACGATAGTCTAAAATTCTAAATGATGCGTTTTAACGTAATAAATGCTGTTGTCCGTTCACTTCCTGACAATATCCTAATCGATTGATGAACTCTTGTTGTAGATTTCGAATGAAAGTAGGTGGGTTTTGTCGGATTTCATCTCTTATACGATTTTTCAGCGCATCGATATTAGGAGGTCTGTTCAAATAAACTTTGCTCTTTAAATATCCCCACAGAAAATAATCTAGTCCGGGAACCTGACCGGCCATTCGTAGGGACCACGACGTCCTATCCACCTGTTAGGAAATATTTCACTGAGATACTGCCGAACAGGTAGCGCGTAGTGAGGTGGTGCTCCATCTTATTGGAATCACATTGCTGCAGTAGGCATATCGGGCTCATTACCTGGATACAATTGAGCTAAGGTAAGAATCAACTCGAGTTGTAAAAAATCAAGATAAATTTCGCAGGTTAAATTTACGTCGAAAAAGTAGGGACCTATAATTCTATCTTGAAATATTCCAGCCCAAACAATGATTTTCTCGGGATATTGCGTATGAGCCACTTGAGCCCAATGGGGATTCTCTGTAGACCAATATCTACAGTTTTGTCGGTTGACAGTACCATTAAGAAAAAAGGTGGCTTCATCGGAAAATAAAATATTTCTACAAAAGAATGGATCCAGGTTGCACCGCTCTTGCATACTTTCGCAAAACTCAAGTCGGCGGTCAAAGTGATTGACTAAGGTTTAAATCTAATGCTACTTGACTTGTAGGTAAATGTGGATTTTCGTTATAACTGAGTAAAACATTCAATTTCATATAATTATCTAGTTTTGGCCTACCTGTCCTGGGAAGATCTTTTACACAACCATGATCACGAAATTTTTTGATAATTTTGCTAACTGTGGATTTTGCAATTGCTTGTCCTTGCTCGGGATGCGTATTATTAAAAAGTTCACATACTTCGTCAAGATTTCTTTGGCGATCTCTCCATCCAAACATCATAAGAATCTCTATTCTTTCTCTTTCTGAAAGCATTATTATCAGGAAAAAAGTAATTCTCCAACAATATGTTAAAAATTGACACAGTTTATTGTCAGTACATGACAGTTTCTATGGGAGTTCTAAAATAATCCAGGTTTCACTATGCATAGGGAAATGAGTTAATTTTGTTTAAAGCCAAATTTCCATTTTCTCATTTTTTTATCTCAAAAACAGTTGATTTTAGGGATAGGGTATGCTTAATAAAATATGATCAGAATTTCATGTAGATTCTTAAAATGAAATAATATACAGGCTGTTCCATTAGAGATTCTGAAGTTTTGGCGTGTAACTTGATTTTAAAACACCCTGTATATTTCAAGACATTTTTGAATCATTAATCGTAAGGAACTATACAACTTTTATATAAAACTTTTTTACCTAACTTGTATAGTTTTTGACATATCTCAAGGTTTCCAGACTTTATGCCCTCATTGTATATATATATATATATATATATATATATATATATATATATATGAAAAACAGTTTAATGTTTACATATATTGCTTCTGCTAAAACTCTGTAGAATATGATTCTTTTATCAAAAGCAGATTTATTAATTTTTACTCCAACTTCTTCGGCACTCAAAGCTATGTTATTCTTATGTGTATTGGTTTGAAGATGGCTAGCCCACAGTGATGTTCTAATAGATTTCTTACAGTGTTCACAATATTTGTTGCTTTCTAAAACAAGAGCAATCCCTAAATAACTTAAAATTATAATAAAAAAGTACCAAGTAAATTCAAAATACGTTTATAGTGCATAAACAAAAAAGTGCTGCAGTGACATAAAAATAGATTTAAAACAGCGAAGTCACTGCTAGCATCAATATTCCATAGAAAATGTCACGCCTTAAAATTACTCCAAAATTGCAAATCGTACCTTAAATTTACATGTAAGATAGGTGAATTTGCCATCGTAACAGAATACTTATATCTAACAAAATGAATACCAATAAAATTTCACTCTTACTGAAAACACTCTGTATTGAGTATAGAAAAATTTGACAAGTTGAATATATAAAATGAAACAATAGGTATTACGAGTTTTAAAAACAATGTATTGCTTCGCGTTGCCAGGCGTAAAAAAAATGTAGAATATACTATAAAAAATAAACTCTTACCTTCTTTCTTTTTCAATCTTTGCTCCGATGAATTTTCCAAAACTTCTAGTTGTTGTTTGCCTCTTGCTGATATTTTTTTTACATACTTGTTTTTTATGTAGCGAATTAAATTGTCGCTTCTGGTAACAAATTTGTTACAGTTTAAATATTTAAGATTCATTTTGGGCTGAAGTAAAAAAAATCTGCCTTAACTACTTCTCTTCTTGGGAAGCAGTCATTAAGTTTTTTACGTAATGAGTCAAAACTGTAGGAACAAAACTTAAATAGGATTTTAAGAAAGGTTATAGGGCAGAAGGGGCGATAAAAAAAATGTGTGAATATTTTTGAATCCATAAAATCTGCTCACCCATCAAATATACATTTAATGCTATTCCACATTTCCTCTTGTTCCTTATCGATGGAATTATTTTTTAATTGTGAGTCAAACAAGTTGTTTAAACAAAAGCCAAAAGATTTTAATTTTGACAAAGTAATCCGTGATTCCCTACTATTACTTTTTTTTTAATGCCAAAATGAATTTTTTTGACGCATCGTATGTCTGTTTGCGTCGAATTTGTCCTATGAAAATAAAATTGCTCAGCTGTTTTTGGTTTTGGAGAAAATGGTTCTGAAGAACATAGTTGCAAATTTGTATTTTCAATAGGCGTAAATTATTTCTGAGAAATCACTATACTGGGACCCTTGAAGAAAAATTGGACTTCTCTGTCTGCAAGGGATATCACTATAAGAATCCTGATAAGTTTTTACAATTTGGAATAAAACAGAAGGGGAATTCGAAGGTGAATTATTTTAAAAAATGTGATTGTTTCGACCAACTGAGAAATTCGAGCCAGAAGGTAACCTATTATCACAGACAGTGGGTTCTTTAGAACAATTGTTGGTCAAAGGGTCAACAGAAAATTTGGAATTTGAAACATTTTTGGTAACGTTTAAATATTGCAAATTGTTAAAGCAAGGTATGGTATCAATATTAAAATGAAAATCTTCTAAACCTGTGTCGTGATTTTCCGCCGAAAGTATACCTAAATAGGCTTTCGATTTCGTCATGTCTTCTAAATTTTGTGAGTGTACCTCTAAATGTTCGTCTTCATTAAAGTGTTATATATCTAAATCAGAATTAGTTTCTGAGAGATTCTAAAGCGGTTCCCAGTTGCTTAATCCCTCGTTACTAATTCTGGTTTAAATACAACGCCTACTAAACTTAAATTAGAATTCTGAGAAGAGATATTGCATGATTTGTTTTTGAAGATCCTTTACTTAAGTAATCTTTAAATTTAGACATTTCTTCTAAAATTTCGTCAGTTGGTTCATCAATAGGATTAGAATTATTGTCCTCTAAAATATTAATTAATTCTTGAATCAGGATATTATTAGAATTAGTTGTTTGCAGGTTCTCTTCAACAATATTTTTTTATTTATAGAATTAGATTGTAAACGGTCATTATTTTCTACCATACCTTGTACCATGTCCCTGAAAGATCGGCTCCTTTGGCTTAAATTATCACTTGAATTTAGAATTGCAGGAACATACACATTTTGCAAAATTTGAACTATTTTGCCCTCCATTTTTGTAAATTTGTAAAAATGTAAAAATAATCTTATATGAAACGGAACAGAAAGAACGAGACATGTTTTAACTCGACCACTACGTGTTACGACGTTAAACGAAACTTAAGAACTGCTAAGTTCCGCTTTCCCTTTTCCCCTCCCTCTCCTACCTCACTAATTATTTAACCCCTTCCCTCCCCATTCCCCTTTCTTACCCTCCTCTCTGACTTTCGTTTCCCCTTTACCCAAAATTTCTTAACTTGGTGTGGTATAAATTCATTTTAATTCCCACATTTTTTAAAATAGTAATATATTTTAACCAATCGTGAAAATGAAGCGCGAAGAGCAAAACAATTTTTGGCACGGTGGACTGATTCGCATTGTTGGAAATAACATAAGAATAGTGCAGCTACCACCCCCGGAACAACCTGTGGAACAGCCTCAGGGTAATCAAGAAGGGCGTCTTCAGGAGTGACATCAGGAACAAAGACGCCCTATTCGTTTGCTCAGGTCTCGGAGGGTAATCAGAAATTCTCCGCCACAATTTCCACCCCCGTTTCCACTACAACTTGCGGGGCCAGGACCGGAGCAAGGGGATGAAGAAACGCTTCACCCTGAACAAGGAAGGCGTCGTCTAGAGCGGCGGCGGGAACAAAGACGCCCTATCCATTTGAGGAGGCCTCAGTGGGTATGCTGAAATTATCCGCCACGAACTCCACCGGAGCAAGTGGGTGAAATTTCTTCAACCAGTGGGCCTGACATTCTTCTCATGAGTCAGGAAAATATATTCGATGGTCCAATAATGGTAGCAGAAATTTCTCAGAGTGGTAAGTTAAGTAAAATATTAGTCTTAAAAATTTGTATTATGATTTTTTGAAGAATTTTTAATTATTTTTGTGTCTTTCAGAACAATCGGACTATGACGAATAATGCTGCACTATACCCGTAGAAACTGAGTGTTTGAGTGTACTGTTTAGTATATATAGAAACAGCAAAATTAGGAACAATATTAGTTAAATTATTAAAGTGCTTAGAGACAATAGAAAAAATAGTGAAAACGATTTTAATTAAATTATTACACAAATAATTTTATGGAGTCTGCATGTATCAAGTCAACCGTAAGTAATAATATTTTCGTTAAGTTTTGATTATTAATTAACTATTTAGAAATATGTACACATTTTTTTGGACGTGTAATATTTTGCCAAATTTTGCTTTGTGTATTTCACATACCTAACATGTATATCGTATGTAGGAACAAAAACATTTAGTTGCACTACATATTTAGAAAAATAGGAACAGTCTGTTAAACTATTAAAATGCTTAAAGACAATTGAAAAGAGTGAAAAAGAACTATTTTTAGAGAAAATAAAATTAGAAGTAGTGTACAAAGATTTATACAAATGTTTAATAAGTTGTAATATTTTGGTTACATTATGTTTTAATTAAGTGCTTAATAAAATGCACACGTCGTTTTAGTAAATTTATAGCCTCTTAAAGAAATTCGGAAAAGCAGATTTAAATGATCTAGGAATAGCTCAGTTAAAAATAATAGTGTTTAGTAATAGTATTTTATATTGTAGTTTTCAACAATATTTGAGCAATTACTACATTACAGATAGACAAAATAACACCAAGACCTTTTTTTAATTTACATACATAACAAGTAAAACATGAGTAGATGGCGCTAGAGTAATCGAGTCGCGTGTAAGGTAGCTCCCGAAAATTTGCGAAATATCTGAGAAGTGAAGCTATATAATATAGTAAATGTTAAAAATAAAGTTTTGTGTCGGTGTTGCCCAGTGAAAGATTAAGTTGTCTTTTTTGTCCAAACAAAAAGAAGTTCTAAAAATCAAGAAAATGGTTCTCACCCGTACTGACCTTGAGGAGATTAAAAGGGTCATCATTACTGAGGTTCGTGCTATTTTCTTGGAGAAAATTAAGAGTGAACTGGTGGAGGCTATTTCTCTGGCAGTCGAGGAAAGATTTGAGACGAAATTCAGGGAAGTTGAAACTGACCTCTCAAAAACAAAATCTGAATTAGTCTCATTAAAAAAAGAAAATCAATATCTCAAAAAGATTATAGATGCTAGTGAACAACATTTAAGAGGTCGGAACCTGCGCATTTTTGGCATGAAGGTCGAAGATAATGAAAACCTTTCTCAGTCTGTGTTCGATTTATTTACCAAAACCATGAATGCCGGTACGTTAAATTCAACCGACATAAAAAAGTGCTATCGAGTTCCAGGAAAAAAACAACAGTCTGACAAGCCACCGGCGATTCTTGTCGAATTTGTGGATATCAACAAACGTTCTCAAGTACGAATGCATCGAAAATCTCTAAAAAACTCAAACATATCAGTGAAAGAGGATCTCACGCAATTCTGGTTGAAATTGTTACGGGCGGCAGTTATTAAGTTTTCTGCTAGAAGTGCCTGGTGTCTCCACGGAAACGTGTATGTAGAAAGTGAAGGGGTGGTACATCGCATAGAAAGTGAAAGTGATATTCACCGTTTGAAACTGTAAACAGGTACATTGATAATTATTATTATTATAATTCTGTCAATTTTTCTCCTTTTCCCGATGTATTTCGTACGTGAACCCTGTACATGTTTGTGTGTGTATGTATATGTATATATATATATATATATATATATATATATATATATATATATATATATATCTATGTATGTATGTATGTATGTGTGTATGTACAACTTACATACTGTCTATTTATTTTGTTTTATTTGGAGACAATTATACATAAGAATGGTTATATATAATTAATTGATGTTTGGTTTATCTCTATTTATATTTTGAGCATACTAATTTTAAGTTTCTTATATAATTCCCTTAGCCCTTGTCATGTCACCAACTTGGTATAAAATGCATTAAGTATATTTTTTTTTTTGTAAATGTTTGTCATAATAACTCAACTGAATGTACAATTTTACTTTTAATTTACAATAAATTTTTTTTTCTTTCTTCTTTCCTCGATTAATATTTTTGAAAATATGAAATCTATTTACGGGTTATACGTACTTTTTTTTGTATACTGATTCTGTATGATTAAAGCAGGTGCAAAATACATAGGTTCATTTGTTTTCTCTATTTTTGCCTTTTTGGGCTCTAGTTATTTTATAGATGTCAGTATCACTTATTAGTTTGCTTAGGATAACCTTTTTTTTCCTCATTTAATTGGTTTATTTAGTCACAAAATTTTCAAGGTAATTTTATACACAGGCCTCACTTTGGATTACAATTTTTTAATTATTGTTTTTTATCTAGTTGCTACACTTATTAACCGCGGAACTCACAAACCTTATTTTTCGCCTACCTTAAAAGGCATTGTTAATTAAAAGCAGTTTTTTATTTTTCTTTTGCTACACTTACCTCCTCCCATACTAACCCTTCTTTCTTTCCTCTATGGTATCCTGTGGACATATTAATGCTAGATCACTTTTAAATAATTTTAATGATTTTAAAACACATTTGCAGGATAATAGTTATGATATACTGAGTGTCTCGGAAACTTGCACGCGGAAATAAATTATATTATCTTGAACATTGAGAATTATGTCATGGTACGACAAGACCGGCCCATGAGAAGGGGTGGTGGAGTTGCGGTGTATTTGAAAAGGTTTCTAAATTTTAAAATTATTCTTAGTGAAACTAAAGAATTTATTGAGCATATACGGATAGAAATTAGAATCCAAGAAAAAAATTATTGATAGGTAATATATACCGCCTCATCAACTCTGATGTAAACATTTTCTGTTCTTATTTCGAAAGCAAGCTCACAGACTTTTTTGCTGACTCTGATTTTATGCTAATTTTAGGCGATTTCAATATAAATATGGCGAGCCACGGTTGTCCGAGTGTACTCTCAATTGTCACCGACGATATTTTTAGGGCTATGGATACAAGCAAAGCTTGTGTTTTGGTGTTACTTGATTTTACCAAGGCGTTTGACATGGTAAATCATGAAATTTTGATCTCCATTTTGCGGTACGGGGGTTTTAGTGGAAGTGCAGCAAGTTTTGTCTTATCTTTTTTGCCACATAGAATACAGCAAGCTGTTGTTAATGGAAATACCTCCGAACCTCTGAATGTTACAACTGACGTTCCCCAAGGGAGTATACTAGGCTCACAGTTATATAGTATATACACTTCACAATTTGAAAGATGTCTAAGATTTTGTAACCATCACATGTACGCTGACGATACTCAGATTTATTTTCCTTTTAAGCCCTCTGACGTCGATATTGCTAATAATCGCATAAACTCCGATTTAGAGAAGATTCTGAATGAAAGTAAAAGACATCTTTTAAAAATAAACCCTATGAAATCTGTTGCTATTCTTTTTTGTAGCGATAATATTAGAAATAACTTGCTACAAAATCTTCATCTTACACTTGAAAATAAATTTATCATATTTAAAAATTCTGCGAAAAAGTTAGGGCTTATTTTGGATAACAAATTAAGATTCACCGAACATGTTACATCGAAATTAAAAATTGGATATTCTACCTTAAAAATGTTATATTCCCATTCCCCTTGTCTTGTCGCCATTAAACTTTTGTGATAGTATTTATGGACCCTGTTTAAATGCCTTAGATGTAAAAAGAATTCAAACGTTACAAAATTCTTGCTTAAGACTAATATTTGGAATTCGCCGAAGACAACATATATCACATAAACTTAAAACCATAAAATGGCTAAACATGTACAATAGACGCATTTTACATTCGACTTGCTTTTACTATAAAATTTTAAAATACAAATCTCCTCCTTACCTTTTAGATCGTGTTGTTTATCGAACGGACGTACACAACTTAAATATCCGTAGGAAGAACATATTGACAATACCAACACATAATAAAGAGTTATTTAAACGTTCTTTTTCGTACAATATTGCTTTATGTGTTAATAAATTTGAAATTACTGATTTTTCACTTGCGTTTATAGTTTTCAAGAGACATTTGAAAAACAAATTACTCGCTCAGCAATCATAATACTTTGGTGAATTGAGTTTTAATTTTTTTTTTTAATTGTGCCCGCCTGACTTTTTTTTTAATTCTAGTTTTGATGATTGTTTTGTCATTGCGATGGTTTTGTAATTATATGTCCATATAAACCATTTTTCTCCTTTTCCTTTCCTTTATTCCCTTTTCCTCTTCAATTTAATATTTTTAACATTATTTTTCTTATCTAGCCTTTCTACCTCATTATGTAAACCTCATATCTTTAAGTGTAGCAATCAACTCCTATTCGACCAGATTTACGTTGGCTATAACAGCACCTAATATGAGCATTTTTATTTTGTTCGTATGGGAGGCTGAAAACAAGCCATTTAACCCTCTTTAAAATTAATGATTTTTTTTTACTGCTACATTGTACATCCTTATTTGGGTTAATAAACGTTTAATTATTATTATTATTATTATATATTGTTTATTTGTATTTTTATAAAGCTTAAAAAATATACGTGTCTAGTTAGTCACCTAATAAGCTCCACACTTATTAACTGCGAGTTGTTTTATTACAGTGAATGTAATAATACCATAACAAGGCTATATAACACTAATTTGGAATTATTTGAAAAATATAACCTTAGTAATATCCAAATGTTGTAAATTTCGATTAGCTGTATTTTTACGAATGTCGGTATCTGTATTCTGACATAGGTATAAAAATAAATAAAAAACAAACTAACATTTTATTTTGTATTAGCTGCAAGTGAAATGAAAGTTGTAGATGTAATGTTACAAGTATGTCTTAAATTAAAAATCATATTTTTACGGGCAATATTTTCATCCCCAAATAACTTTATTCTTCGAATATTTACCGTGGAAACGATTGTTGGGACAATTGTGACCAGGGAAAATATCCATCGAATAAAATTATACGAAGATGAAAATATCAGCCTTTAGTATAATAGTCCCATAAACATATGAATAGTCCAGATTATTGGCAATACTTTTTAATGTTAAATCTAAAAAATAAATTACGTTTTTGGAACTTCGTCAACTTCTATTTGAATTGTATTTACATTACAAAAAACAAAAAACACAAATGTATGGAAGTATCATCTGATACAATGATTTGGAACAAATTACATATCTAATATCTAAATCTTTCTACTACTTCGTTTATAATGAGTGTTTATATGTTCGTGAGAACCATTTCCAAGAGACAATTGATATATGTAATAACAAAAATAACATAACGTATTTTTTTATATCTAATACTGTACGAACTATCACATAACTTTGAACTATACAAAATATTTTATCTATCAAATGTTCACGAAAAATCTGTACTAACGCCTTTTTTGCCGCTGCATTTTCATCAGCTTGGTCAATTTCTAGATCTGAATCACCCGATTCAATGTCATTCGAAATAAAATTATTTACATCTTGAATTGAGGAAAGAATTATCCTTCAAATTGTAGCTAGCTACTTCAAAACATTCAAATTTTATGCTACTAATTTTAAAAATACCCAAGAAATTCTTTTTGAGTCTCTAAAATTATAAAATTTTGGTTAAATATTTATTCAATTATACTTTTAACAGCGATAAAAGTCAAGGATGAATGGATCTTTTGAAATTTTCGATCATGCCAGAAAAACCTAGAAATTGTGCCCAAAAGCATGCACTTTTTCCTTTTAATCGAATTTTCACCTATTTTCCCAGTGCTAGAAGAAAATATTATAGAGGCTTTTGTATTTGTAGTTGCACTTCCTGTACATACTCAAAATCCTTCACAGATATTCCATTTGGTGTGTATTTTTGGGCACTTTCCGATGCCGTACTCAATTTTCCGACAGGACACCTGCTTTTCTCTTATGTATAGAAAATTTTTCTTAAAAATTTCTACTTTCCGGTCATTTTTCCGATAGGTTTTTGTTCCCTATATTTGCAACGAAAAAAGTCTCTTGCAAAATGTCGCTAGGATGCACTCAGTTCGAGCTATAAGCGCCCCAAAACACCCCTTTTTTGAACGAAAAAAATGACAAAATAATGAAACGGGTTCTAAGCTCAACCGAAAACAATAGGTACAGAAAAATATGCAAATGAATCATGTATACCTACGTCCCCTCTAAAAACGCACAAAAAATGCATCGCCCTATCTCTAATATTTCCCGAAATATACCCACGAAGTGACACGACCCACACCAGGTTTTCTTTCGTCTCCCGAGTGTGAGAGAGTAGTGATTATCACCGCTTTTACATCACAAATTTGGGGACGCCAATAACAAGCCAGTATTTCCGGGCCCCTCCTCCAGCCAATCAGAAGCAAGCTCCACCTACCGGTTCCGCCCAGGCCAATCAGGTGTACGCTCTTATAGCTTAATGCTATATTCCTAGCCTTGCTCTCCCATTATGGTCTTTGTGGAGGTTTGCTTTCATATCGGTCCATTTTGTTGCCACGGTCGTGTTCCTTTCTTTCCCCATAGCCGCCGGTAGCTTTGACAAGCGTTGGCCATTTTTAGGTTACATCTAAGCGCCATTTTGTCGGGGTTGAAACTATATTGGCATTGGGTCTAAACGATAGTGACCCTGAAGGATTTTTTTATGAATAATTAAGTTGTATATGTAATTTGGGTGCTTAAAAAGCCAATTTTATGTTAACATTTAAGCGCCATTTTGTATGGGTACAAATTATATAGGCATTGGGTCCAATCTATAGTTTGTAGTTAATTTACAATAGATATAAAGTTTTTTATAAATTTTATTATTGAATGATGATACATTTATACCTCTCTTAAGGGATTTAAAACAGTAGACAATATTAGTAGTGATTGCCACCAGTTTTACATTACAAATTTGGGGACGCCAATTAAAAGCCAGTACTTCCGGGCACCTCCTCCAGCCAATCAGAAGCAAGCTCCACCTACTGGTTGCGCCCTATCGGTTAGGCCCTCCCGCAGCCAATCAGGAGTAACATCCGCCTAATGGATGGGATCCATTAGGCGGAGGTTACTGTCGATTACTTTCTAGCATGTCCGCGGCCAATCAGGTGTAGGCTCTTATAGCTTAATGCAGTATTCCTATAATTTGTGTGTTTAAAACAGCTCGGACGGTTTATGCTACCAGCTAAGCGCCATTTTGTCCAGGGTTCCTCAATTAGTGTTTTTTATAAATTTTGTTATCGAATGACGATGTATTTATACCTCTCTTGAGGGATTTAAAACAGTAGACAATATTAATAAATTGATTACTATAAAGGACCATTATAAACAGTGTACTATTTAAAAGATACCAACAACTGCAATAGGATTCGTGATTTTTATTGAATAATGTACTTATTTAAAGGTCTTGTATGGCGAAATATATATTTTTCAGGCTACTACGTAAGGTGTTGGGGTTATACGAAGATTTCCTTCAAAACTAAATTAAACGAATACACAGCACTATAAACGAAATCGGAATTTGGTGTATGACCTTTATAAATATTTTCGCCTCAACATATGCGCTTGACAAGACATTTGCATCTTGGGATTATATAGATGTATAATTAATTGTGTGGTGGGTTTTTTATTAAATAAAGGATTTTCTTCCCAAAACATTTTGTGAAAAGACAAATATAGTACAAATAGGCCAGAGCCCGAAAATTGTTGGAGAATAGCAATAGGTGGTATACAGACACTTTAAATAGCTGTAGAGGATTTTTTGATAGTTTATAAAACAATTTGAACTTTAACTTTTTACTTCTTGTTTTTTCATAAAAATTTCCATTTTCTGATAATGTATTTAATTTTATTACAATGTAAAACAAACGATATCGGATTCTATGTAAGATAATGTGAATTTGAAAATACAATAAATAAAAAAACAGATTTGATAAATGCTGGGAAAGTACGATACGTACAAAGATTCCAAAGTTTTTTTATTCGACAATTATTTTCTGATAAATATTGTTTTTTCCTGATTTTTGGGTATAATTTAAGCCTTTTTACACTGATTTCCCTATTTTATTTTATTAGACAATTATTTTTTGTCCCATCAAGTTGAATTTGTACCAAACTCTAATAAGTAACTTTTTTCAAGCTGATTTTTTTAAAACTTTTTTTGCATTTTGGATTCATATCAAAATGTTACTAGTTAACATACAATTTATGTGCAAAATTTCAGGTAAAATGGATAAATAGTTTTTAGTTTTTTAGTTTTTTATAGATAAAAGAACAATATATGTTTTTAAATCTTATGGGTGTTCTTATATGGATTATAAGTTTCCTTGTAAAAAAAACATAAAATACGTTTTAAATAAAGCATGTGTTAATATCTGTTGAACTCACCTCTATATAGGGAATATCCTGGGGGAATAGATCGTTGAAGGTAATTGTAGCAAAATAAACGTATTCGTAAAAATTGTGACAACTTAGAAATAAGTTTAGCTGTGTCCTTCAAAACCAAATTTAACGGATACATATCACAATTAACGAAATCGGAATTTGGTGTATGACCTTAATACATTTTTTCGCCTCAACATATGCGCTTGACAATACATTTGCATCTTGGGACTGTAAGGATGTGTAGTGTGTTTTTTATTAAATACCTTCGCGATTTAAGCTGGGTTACGGGAGTCATCCTATGAGTAACCTAGTGGTTAATTATTATTTAAATGAATAATTATCAATTGAAAAATTATAAATATAGTACAAATCAATTAATATTTGCGTTTGATAGATTTATATATATTCTGTAAGCCAATTTTCTTTTATTAATCGTCTGAGGGCTTTGGGGGCAGATGCGTTGTCGAGCAGCTAGTTTTTGCTTTCAAGAAGCGGTTAAAATCAATATTTAAAATAAGGCATTGGGTTTATTTTTCGTATATATTATAGATTGCTACATATAAATGACTAAGAATGTCTGCATATAATAAATGAAGTTTAATAATAATAATTAAATAACTAAGGACGCGTGCATATTAAACTGAACAAAATTTAGACAATAATGTGGTTAATTAGGGAAAAGCCGTGATTATAATATTTATAATGCGTTGTAATATTAATTAGCCCTCTAGCCAACTTTACATTGATTTTTTTTGGTTTGAGGTGTTTATTCACTTTTATATACCCTAGATTTTTTATACGCAAATTATAGAATACTTAATCTTTATATCATATAAAATATGTAGTATAATAAAATGACGGGTTTTATTTAATTTTAAGTTTATTTTTAAGCTTTTTAGAGCATTTAAATAAAAGCCTGTTTTTTAAAAATGTTTTTACTAGCAATTTTTTATTTTCCGACGCGATTAGAAAGTGCAGGGTTACCAGGGACGCGCGGTGAAATTTGGGACAAAGGAAGCAATTTTTAAAAATATTTATTCGTAATGTAGTTATAGTCTTGTATCTTTTTTTTTTCAAACTTATCTATAATTCTGTCGTAGATACACGGCTGCTACTACATTGTCTGGTATAATCGCCAACAGGGACACATGCAAAAGACGATCTTGTCCGGTCGAATTCCGCGTATACCTAAGTCTTTATTCGTTTAAGCGCAGAAAAACTACGTTCTACCCGGGTACTAGTCGGAATGGTCAACACTTAATTAACTACATCTGGATATGCGTTTGTTAAATCGATTTCTTTTAAAAAAACCGATAACTCAGTAACAGAAACAGCTGTTAGTTTCTAACATAACAAAACTAAATAAAAGTACTGCCTATAATGAAGCATCAAATATTTTATAACTGGATTTCCAGAAAATTTTTCCCTTAAATGCGTTAAAATTACACAATTCGAGAAAATTTAGGTCTTCAAAGTTTTTAAACCTATTGTACACTTCTTGATAAATTTGGTCCAAAATTTGGTGAAAAAGTTGTCGATAACCCGTTTTAATATCTCCAATATTATCCAAACGCACGATTTTTCTTTGTGGCTCCAAATAGACGATATTCGTACTTTCCCAACATTTATTAAATCTCTTTTTTTTTTGTTTATTGTATTTTCAAATTTAGATTATTTTACACAGAACCGATATCGGTTGTTTTACATTGTAATAAATTAAATACATTATCAGAAAATGGAAATTTTTCTGAAAAAACAAGAAGTAAAAAGTTAAAGTTAAAATTGTTTTTAAACTATCTAAAAATCCTCTAGAGCTATTTAAAGTTTGTGTATACCAAATTGCTATTCCCCAATAATTTTCGGGTTTTGGCTTATCCGTATTATATTTGTCTTTTCACAAAATTTTTTGGGAAGAAAACCCTTTATTTAATAAAAAAACACACCACACAATTAATTACACATCTATATAGCCCCAAGATGCAAATGTATTGTTAATAATATGTTGATGCGAAAACATTTATAAAAATTCCGATTTCGTTCATCGTGCTGTGTATTCGTTAAATTTAGTTTTGAAGAACACAGCTAAACTTATTTCTGAGTTCTCACAATTTTTACGAGTTTTAAGTTTATTTTGCTACGAAAATATATATAATATAGTCTCAGGTGACCATAAGTACAAAAAAAATGCAATTGCTAGAAAAAGTGAGATAAGTCTTTTTGGCTTAGGACGGCTCTATAAAAATGGTCTTCAAAAATGAATATTTATTTAAAGACTAGAAAGGTGACCATTTAAAATGTATATTTTAATTTTTTTATAGAAACCTTTTTTTGATTTTTCACGTAATATTAAGAATACTATTTTTCATTCGCAAATATATATGGTACGCCATTGATTAAAACCTTCCCTTAGTAATTACTGCAAAATATATATAAAAGGACATTTTTAGCATTCTAACCCTAGTTTGGTTGTATCAGTCTGTTAACTTCAAACTCATTGCGCTAAAAATTGACAAATCACTTTATTCGTTTTCTTATCATTTTTTTAAAATTTATAGAATATCTTGCACCTATTACTGAAAATGTGTCAGATTACCGTTAACGATCTATCCCCTCAGGATATTCCCTATATAGAGGCGAGTTCAACAGATGTCAGCACATGATTTATTTAACGTATTTTACGTTTTTTTTTCACAAGAAAACGTATAATCCATATAAGAACACACATACGATTTAAATTAATTATTTTTTTATCTATAAAAAAACTAAAAACTATTTATCCATTTTACCTGAAATTTTGCACTTAAATCATATGTTAACTAGTAACATATTGGTATGAATCCAAAATGCAATAAAGTATTAAAAAAATCAGCTTGAAAAAATTCAGTGTAAAAAGGTTTAAATTATGCCCAAAAATCGGGAAAAAAAACAATATTTATCAAAAAATAATTGTCGAATAAAAAAATATTGGAATCTTTGTGACTCCAAATCGACGATATTCGTGCTTTCCCAGCATTTATCAAATCTTTCTTTTTGTTTATTGTATGTTCAAATTCACATTATTTTACACAAAATCTGATATCGTTTGTTTTACATTGTAATAAATTAAATACATTATCAGAAAATGTTTTGGGAAGAAAACCCTTTATTTAATAAAAAACACACCACACACACACATCACAATCCACAATTGTATTGTCAAGCGCATATATTGAGGCGAAAACATTTATAAAGGTCATACACCAAATTCCGATTTTGTTCATTGTGCTGTGTATTCGTTAAACTTAGTTTTGAAGGACATCTTCGTATAACCTGCAACCCTTGCGTAATAGCTTTTAAAATATATATTTCGCGATACAAGACCTTTAAATAGATACATTATTCAATAAAAATCGCTTATTGCAGTTGTTGGTATCTTTTAAATGGTACGCTGTTTATAATGGCCCTTTATAGTAATCAATTTATTAATATTGTCTACTGTTTTAAATCCCTTAAGAGAGGTATAAATGCATCATCATTCGATAATTAAATTTATAAAAAAACAGTAATTTAGGAACCCCGAACAAATTGGCGCTTTTTAAACACACAAATTACATATAAAACTTAAGTATTTATAAAAAATCCTTCAGGGTCGCTATCATTTAGACCCAATGCCAATACAGTTTCGACCCTGACAAATGGCGTTTAGATGTAGCGTAAAAATGGTCGACGCTTGTCAAAGCCACCGGGCGCTATGGGGGAAGAAAATAACACGACCGTGCCAACAAAATGGGCCGACATGAAAGCAAACCTCTACAAAGACCATAATGGTAGAGCAAGGCTAGGAATACTGCATTAAGCTAGAAGAGCGTACACCTGATTGGCAGGGGACATGCTAGAAAGTAATTGACAGATGGGAACCATTAGGCGGCTTTGCGGCCGTTTGTTAACAAGTATGAAGGTTAGGTCGTCAAGAATGGTTCTCTAAGTACATAAAGTTTATCAGATTTTTTATTATATTTTTAAGAAAGTTTTCAAATTATTGAAATTTTACACGCAATCTTTATGAAGCACAACCTTAACGGCTGTGTTTTGGTAATAGTAGACCGAATATATGTTAGGTGATAAAGAAAAGTTGTTAAGGTCCGTTAAGTTTTTCACTTTCTTTATTTTTGTAATTTAATATTCAAATTTAAAATGTTATGGGTCAAAAACTAAATTTCAGTTTTTGGTCGATACCTGCCAAATCAATATTCCCTGAACCAAAATCTTCCGAAGATATAAAATCATTTCTCGGTTTAGCAGGTTATTACCGTCGCTTTATTCCAAATTTTGCAAGAATTTCAAAGCCCGTTAATCGATTACTTCAAAAAGACATTCAATTTGACTTTGACACATACTGTCAAAACGCTTTCCAAGAATTGAAAAACTTGTTAATATCTGACCCAATACTTATTTATCCAAATTTTGAAGAACCATTTCTTCTTACAACCGATGCCAGCGCATTTGCGATAGGCGTTGTCTTTTCACAAGGTGTTATTGGAAAAGATTTACCAATTGCCTATGCCTCAAGAACCTTATGTGGCGCAGAAACCAGATATTCCACTATTGAACGAGAACTACTAGCAATAGTGTGGGCAGTCAAACATTTCCGACCCTATCTTTTTGGTAGAAAATTTACCCTTATTACAGATCATCGCCCCCTTACGTGGCTTTTCTCAATTAAAGACCCTGGTAGTAGACTAGCTCGATGGCGTCTTAAACTTGAAGAATATAATTACAAAATAATTCATAAACCTGGAAAAATAAACAAAAACGCAGACGCACTGTCCAGAATTAAAGTTAATCACTTCCAAGAATGTGTAAAATTTCATTCAAAAATCTTAGCCAATAACTGTGACTCAGATAAAGAAATTGCAACAAACAAATACCACGAAGAAACAGTTATTGATAAATACAATAAATTTGTTAATCTCTATGGAACTAAATCTTTAATCGATAATTCAAAAATTGAGACTTCTAACAATCAATTACTGGACAAATCTCATAAAAATATAATAACTTTCTTTAGACAAAATAAATTTGAAGAACTTCATAATAAAATAGTAGATGACATTTTTGAAGAAAATTCTAATTTTAGCCCTAATCAAATTAATATTTTTTTGTAGTAAAACAGTAAAATATCGTAGATATTTTATAATTCCCCTTTCATTTGACGCTGAAATTGTTGCCCAGCGAATGTTTTATATAATTTACTTATGTCAAGACAAATTCGACATCGGAACTACGTATTATGTCGAAAATAATCTTGAATTACCATTTCACAAAACATTTTCATTTATCTTTGCAGACAAATATATCAAATTAACCATTTGTCAAAATATTGTCAAAACCCCTGATCAAGATGAAATTCCCCAAATTTTAGATCACTATCACCGTGGAAAAATAAATTTACATCGTGGAATAAATGAAACGTTACGACGTATAAGAGAAAAATAGAATTGGCAAGGAATTATTAAAGACGTAGAAAACTTTATCAACAAATGCAAAATATGTCAAAAAGTTAAAATTTCTAGGAAAAATTTTAATAACCCTCTAGTTATTACTGAAACACCTAAAACGCCATTCGAAAGAATAAATATTGATTTATACGGATATCCAACGCAAAACTATGCCCTAACTGTCCGTGATGAACTTGCCAAATTCACACAGGCATATCCAATAGAAGATAAAACTGAAAAAACAATTGTTAATACTCTCAGTATTTTTCCAACACTACAATATTCCTTTACGAATCCATTGTGACTATGGCCGTGAATTCGACAATACACTTATGAAAGATATGAACTATATGACATTAAATTAACATTTTCAAGCGTAGGACCCCCCAATCTAATAGTTATATCGAAAGATTTCATGTGACCATAAGTGAAATAATACGAGCCAATCTAAAAGTAAATCCAAATGAATATCCTTTTAACGTACTCCCATTTGCTGTTATTTGTTATAATAACACAAAAAATCAAACTCATGGTTTTACACCATTTGAATTGATTTTTGGACATACTTCCTCTAGACCCCCTGAAACAATTTATAACGAGAAAAATCTCATCTCTAAATATATACGTGATTTAAGCAACCGAATGCAGTATCTTTATAAAACTGCTCGAGCTAGAACCTCTCAACAAAAAGAAAAAGCAAAAGAACGTTTTGATCAACATATATCCGAACATCCTCACGAATATAAAATCGGAGATAAAGTATATGTACGAGAAACCCAAATTACAAACAAATCACAAAATAAATTTAACGGTCCGTTCGAAATTTTAGAGATTTTCCAAAATTGTGCTATTGTAATTAACCTTGAAACTAATTACAAAAGCAAAATAAATTTTGATAGGCTAAAACCCTACTATGAATGAATTTTCTATTCCAGGCTCCTCGGATTATCATCCCTGGTTGAGTACTCCCTAACAACAATAAATACCACCGTTGGAATCTTCTTTCATGAAGAAGCCACAATCAAAGTCTCCAATGATAAATGAATACTTCTTGTATATAAAGACCTTAAACCTTTAAAGGAAACTATAGATAATAATGATAGAATTTTAGATACTATACTTAATAATGTAAATGAAGATGTACCCCGTATGGTAGCTTTTAAATCAGATGTTCAGACGCACATAAGCCTTATAAAACAAATATCGGGTTCTCTAAATCAAAAATATACAGAAATAATGGCCGAAACAAAGAAATACGTTTTTAGAGAAAAACGTGGAATTTTCAACGGAATAGGTACCGTTTGGAAATCAATTACCGGAAACTGGTGGTGAATATTTTAATGATTGTATTGAAAAAATAACTCGTGATGAATATCAAATCGAAAACTTACTAAAAAATCAAATATTAGTAACGACTTCCGTAATAAAATGTTTTAATGCTACAATTCAAAAATTACAAATCGATGAGGAAACATTTAACAAAGATATCGTAGATATTCAAGAATCAATAATGGACATGTCTGATTCAATTAAGTTCTATTCAGCTCAAGTCGCTATCTTAGATTTGTGTGAATCACTAATGGAAAGTTTTACCTGTCACCTACAACAGGCATCCATTAATCATAACTTATAACTGTTGTAATCATTTTCCTGAGAAAACTCATCTTCCAGATCTAAAACCACTAAAGCTAAACAAAATCAATGTAGAAGATTTGAACATTGCTCAATATAAATTAAATCAATATTCAGATGAATTGGTCAAATTAATACAGCAGCCATTCATCAATAAACATATCCATTGGTTCACATTTTCTGTAAATGCCGAAAAAGAAGTAGAAGCCTAAAAATTGGAATAGCCACAGCCAATGATGGCTATCCACCTTCTCGACCAAGAAATAAACCAGAAGCTTTGTTCATGAATCAATGGAAGAAAATACTTCCCAAAAGAAGACCAAGTATTCGCCTTGGAGAGCCAATAGAAGACGAAGAAGTAGAACTTAACGTCAACAAAGAAACAGCTTTCTAAAAGTTGTTTCCACGCTCCAACTTTTATCTAAAAGCGGGAGCTGTTATATGAGTTTTTACCCAATGTCACCTTCAAGCCACGTGCGTCTTAAGATGTCCTTGTTTACCAAGATATAAAGTTACATTCCCAGACGAGATAAACAGTAATGGAGCCGCACGTCTAGCAGACCCAGCACAGATGATGCAATATTACGTTACCAGTAAACAGCACCTGACACTTCGTCATCGGAATCCACTAGAAGATTCTCGTGATCCTGAATCACCAAACAAGGAACATATAAATTGAAGACCAGCAGCGTCAGTTTTTAATCACTATTCATTCTTTATATAATATTCTAAGTACTTTTTGGTGGGAACTATAGATCCTTACCCTTTGTAACAATTTAAGTAATAAATAATTTTTTTAAAGAGCGAGTTATGAAAAACTACCCGTAACATATATATATATATATATATATATATATATATATATATATATATATATATTTTGGCCTCAATATCTGACAATGGAGTGTGGTCTCACCAGTAAATGTTTAACCTAATTTTGACACATTTTATTTTAATTAGTTTATAATCAGAAAGCAATAGAAAACAGTGCAAAAGTTGAGTGTGTGTTACTTTGTCTCCAGTTTTACGGCCTCTATGTGATAACTATTATTGTGTATTTTCCATTCACCCAATTAACAAGAGTTGCCACAAAATATAGGTTCACCATTATAACTATTTCCGCTTTGAAGGTACTGACATGAAATTTTGGTATGACAAAATATCACATTTTTGACGTTTAATTAAGATTTTACTTTTGATTTAACTTTTGATTGTTAAATGGGACACCCTTTATATTACATTTTTAGATTCTGATTTAAATTCCAAAAACATTGTGTATTACAAATCCTATATCTAGGTTCAACTGTTTTAGAGAATATGGCAGCTCAAAATCGTCATTTAGGATCTTTTTAAACCCTCTACGGCTAAAACTGAAACAAAATGACTTGCACTTGCTTGTCTTCACTTTTTGAAATCTGGTAAATACCGCCAACTTCCCGTTTAGCTAGAAATATTAACATTTGACACTTTCTTTCAAGCCGGAAATGGCGACCATATAAAAGTTAAAAAAAAGTAAAGTGCAAGCCATCTTGTTCTAAGTTCAATCGTTTGACCGAGTGGTTGGGTTTTAAAAGTTAGAAAATTATGATTTTGAGACGCCATTTTTAAAAAAACAATGGAATTTAGCACCTCAATGCTGGGATTTTTTGTTTACGTAAACGTTTACCTATTCGTTTTAACATCAGAACGATCTTTAAAACACAAAATACACTTAGAAGTAAACTTACAAAAACAAAACCTAGCAATGAACAAGAAAATACAAAAAATGTTATTTATAAAATTCCGTGTCAATGCAATAAGTTTTACATAGGTGAAACCTCTAGGCCATTAGCCAAAAGAATTAAAGAACACCAAACATACATAAAAAATAGGGAATTTCAAAAATCAAACATTTGCCAACATGCACTAGATAACAATTATAAAATTAATTGGAATGCTTCTAGTATTTTAGCAAAAGAACCATGTTCCAAAAAACGTAAAATAAAAGAAAGTGCCTTAATATTATTAAATAAAGATAATTGTGTAGCATCTTGTTCCGTTAGTTTTAATAACACTTGGTTAAATTTGCTAAATAGTGAAGCAAAAAAAGGACACCTCAAAATACAATAAATTAAAATGAACATACTCTAGGTACACCTATTTCGCACCTTATTCTAACAACTAAAAATAACACCTTTAAATTGACATTCATTGACATTTTGTCAGAGATTAGCCATCCTGGTTATATTTCTGATACGAAACATAAGACATATTCTGCTTTTAGTATTTTATTTGTAGGTTTGCTGAAGACGGGGGTAGACTTTCCCTCGAAACGTCCAGAAAAGAAACATTTTTCAGTGTCGTTCCTCGGGTACCTTTATAGTGGACCCAGAACTTAAGACTATCTATTCAATTTATAGGGTAATTATATTTTATTTTTTATTTTTTCCAATTTTCTAAGGCGGAAAAACCCAAAAAAATAGTTTTAAACCATGAATCCGCCACTACAATTTCGTAATTATTTAAATCAATTGTGTTCTGAACATATCTTAAAACGTTTTTAATTGCTTGCCAGAGTCCTAGGCTTGCTGATGACTCACACCTACTCAAAATGCTGATTGATATGCATAAATCAGGCCTCGAGCATAACTTTTCATACATCAGTGAACCTATAGCTCTACGGTATTTATCCTCCTTACTCTCTGATTTATTAAATTTTAAATCATCATGTTTAAAATTCAAACTCATTGGAATATTAGTGGGTTTGCAATTTTGTAAATCGTTTTAAGACATTTTTTAGGTATGTAGTTTGATTAATTGTTATTTTATTTTCAGATAAGTTTTGAGTTATTACCATGCCTAAAAAGAATCTGATGCAACCCAGATCTTTCATCTTAAAATGTTGGTTTATAATCAACAGTACAAAAACCTTTGAAATTTCAGTTACCTTAATATAGATGCAATATTCATTTTCTGACCTTATAAAATTCAAAAACAACATTAAATCATTAAACCCTGTGTACCAATTTTTGGGTGACAATTTTAGCCCATATAAGGATCTTTTTAGCTTTGCAGTTTTACCTTCATCTTGATCAAAACCTTGGGGTAAAATGACATACACCTCATCATTTATGTCATCATTTAAAAATGCACTGCATGCATCCAACTGATATATTTTAAAATTAAAATTATTGCATAGAGCTAAAAAGATTCTTATTGAGGGTAGTTTTGCAACAGGTCTGTTAATATCACTGTTATATATACTTGTTTGTTGAAAACCCTTCGCTACTAATCTAGCTTTACAAATATTAACATTACTCATTTCATCTTTCTTCTTTTTGTACACCCATTTACACTCAATTACAGGCTTCTTAAAATCTTTTGACATTTTCTTAACATTTTTACACACAATAGTCCATGTATCATTTTCATTTAGAGCACTTATTTCCTGTTCCTCAAGCTCTTTGTCAGTTCTTACTTTCACTACTTGCCATTACATCTGCATAACAGGTAGATTCATATTCATTGCTTATCAACACTAACACTCTGTCTATGTCCATCTCGTAATCTGCATATATTGGATTTAGTCTTCTGTTTCTTCTTAAGTCATATCTTCTGTTCACTATTTCATCATTCACTACAGAGTCATCACTTCCTTTATTCTCATAGTAACTGTCATTTGTCTCATTATCACTATTTTCAAGCAAACTATCATTATTTTCTTCATCTTGTCTCTGTTCTTCTGTCTCACTTTCACTTTTACTTTCATCTGGTGTTGTCCAAACTTCTTGTAGATTTTCTGTCATATTTTTCTTATCTGGTAAAAATATCACATCACGGTGTATCTCCACCTTGTTTTTCTCAGGAATAAATACCCTGTATCCTTTAGTATCTTCTCCATATCCTAGAAAGATACCTTGTTTATTTTTTACATTCCACTTCAGCCTTGTTTCCTTAGGAACATGTATAGACACATTGGTTCCAAAATTTTTAAAGTTGTTTATCTCAATATCCTTTTTATGCCAAAGCTTGTAGGGATTTTTCAACCTGTGAGCTATTTAAAATGTATGTGACTGTGTTAATTGCTTCAGCCCACAAAGTCTTGTCTAGTTTTTTAGTACTGCTTAGAAGTGTTCGAGCAGCTTATACTAAGGTTCGATTTTCCCTTTCAGCTCTGCCATTCTGCTATGGGGTGTATGCTACAATTCGTTGGTGTCTAATACCTTTTCTTTCCAAAATGTCTGTCACTTCTTTATTTATAAACTCTAGTCTATTATCCGTCCTTAGAACTTTCTTAGCCTGCTTCACGTTCAGATAAGTTAATATACTTTTCCAAGTATGTTTTCACCTCTGATTTTGTCTTCCTTAAGGAATAAAAAATAGCTTGAACCACCTAGAGATGTTGTTTCCGTAGGCCCGCATAAATCTGAGTGCACCAATTCCAAGGGTGCAGTAGTTCTGGAATCACTATACTCAAAACTCAAACGATGTTGCTTACCTGCAAGACATGCTTCACATACAATGTCCTTTTCACCTTCAACAAACTCAATGTTGGCTCCTTTTGAATTTGTGTTACATGCTTGTAATTCTGGTGGACTAACTTGTTGTGCCATTCCACTATGGTGCCAATGGTATTTACTTTCATGCAAAATGGGTCATTTTCTGAAAAACAGCTATTTTCTTTTAAGATCTTAAGACAAGAGGTATTTTCATTTACAAAACAAGTAGAAGAATTATATTCTTTATTTACTGATGTAAAGTGCATCTTATACAGCTTATTGGTTCTTGAAGCCTGTGCTCGTATGTTGCCATTTATGTCAAAAAATGCACATTTTTCATGGTCAGACAACAAATAGTAACACTTATCAAGAGCACATCCTGCTGAGAATAAATTGAGTTTTAACTCTGGCACATATAAACCATCTGATAGTGTTGTCTTTATTAGCTTTGCTCCATTGTAGGCCCATAACACTATTTTACCTATGCCTTTGACTTGCAGCTTCTGTCCATTTCCAACCTGCACAAACCTTTTTGTTTCTATTATATTTATGCTCTCGAAACAACCTTTGTCCCAGGACATGTGTTGGCTTGCACCCGAATCCAAACACCAATCATTTATTCTCATTTGCCCTGAAAAGACCATAAAAGCATTTGTTTCAGACTCTGTTTGTCTTGTACTGCTATCTTTGCCTTTCCTTAACCAACATGTTTCTATATTATGGCTTTTCTTTTTGCAGAAAGTACAAAACTTTTTATTTTTATGGTCTGTACTTTCACCAGTCTCAGGGTTTTTATTTTTGTTTCTAAAATAACAATTTCTTGCAAGGTGACCAGTCTTTGAACAAACATAAGATTTTGACCTCGTTTGATCCTTGTTAAATCCTTTGGTACTCAAAGCCATAGAAAATTCTCGGCATTTACATCTCTCTTCCTCCAGCAAAAGGCGGGATGTTAGTTCTTCGAGGGTTTGATTGTCGATAGCACTGACTCCCAAGCTGACCGGAAATGTTTCTACTTTTCTGGGAGGGACATTAAAATTTTCGTTATTATCATTTTTTCAGAAAGTGTCTCACCTGCAGTTCTTAACTTAGTTTTATTTCCTCTATCTGTGAACTGAATTGTGACACAGGGTTTTCGAATTCTAGCATGAAGAACTTTTGCTGAAGCAAATGTATACTGACTGTGGATTCCTTACCGTACACAGTTTTGAATTTCTGCGACATATCCTTCGAGGTGTCACATGACAAGATATGGGTTAGGGGGCTTTGCTCCATTCTGGTGACAAGAAGCTTTTGTGCTTTAGCATCCTCTTTCAGTCATTTTGTGAGTTCATCTCCTGACTGACTAACCCTTGAGCCATCAACAATATCATAGTAGCCTCCGCCTTTGAGAATTATGGTGGTTTGAAACTTCCAAACGGCCCAATTATCGCCAGTTAATTTTAATGTAGCACTGTTCCCGCCTATTTTCGGTTTTGTTTTTATATTTTGATGCTTTTCGCGACACTTATTTAACCCGAAAACTGACTAAACACTTGGTGAGTGCAATTGTCCCGCTTTTTTTAAAACTTTCGCATGATCTGGGCCCATAACCTCTTGCGGGTATCCATATAACACGCGGGCACTGCTTTTAACGTTTATTTATTTAAAAATAACCAGAAAACTAATTATTAACATTGCTACAAAAACAAACTTGCTACTTAATTTTTATTTTATGACCAACTACTTTTTGGTTATGTTCACAAAGTCATACCAACCTAAATTTTTAAAGTTCTCACGACAGTAAATTTGCCAATGCCAAGAGTACACAAATATATGGCAAGATGGCGCTGTATACATATCTTTAACAAATTCGCTTGTCAAATTAAACTTTTACTATTTCTTTATATTTTTGAAAATTTTAACTTTAATTTTAAATTTTAATTTTGATAAAAGGATATTTTTATCTAAGGTAGCCACTTTAAAACTAAAATAGGTTCAATTTCAAATCGCATTTGTGAATATTGCAAAAACCGTTACATTTAGGAATACACGTAAGCGTTAAGTAAAAAGCGAACAATTTTATAAATCATGTTCAACCTTTTTTTGTTAAACAAAAATATTGCAATTTTAACAGTATGAAGTCGATTAAAAACGATTATCCATGATTACACACTCAGTTACGAATTGGCAACACTGTAACCTAATTTATGGCATCACATTTGTCACGTACATATTATATCCCCAAATATGACACCTTTACACTTTTGTCGGAAATATAATAATTGCGTCACGGGTGCCACATTTAAAAATTATCTGCAGATATCTTCATCTGGAAGGTAAAGTAAAATTAGAAGTAGCAGTTGAATGCTGAGAGATGGCGTTACCATATCCACTTCTAACTGCGATATAGCCACAATTGAGGATATAGTTTGAATGCCATAAGGATTGCGATACATGTATGAGTGTGGGAAGGTGTGTTTACGTGTTGTGTGTATTTGTGTAATGAGCACATTTTACTAATTATTTACTTGAAAGAAACGCATTTTAATTATGACCAATGAGAGAGATATATTTTTACATGGCGTACGATGCATATGTTTCCCAAAATACTTCTTTACACTGTAATATAAGAGTTGCTATATTTAGTTTTTTCATAATTTCTTTTAGGAATGTAAATACAGTGGTAGGAGGAAGAATGTGGTAAGGTACAAGGAATGGGCGTATAGTGGTAGGGGATATAGAGGGGGCAGTGGGTGAGGTTAAGAGAGCCGGTACTGTAGAAATCGACATTTGATGTTACCGCTGTGCAGAGACACTACTACCGGACTTAATTTGGATTTGTGGCATCACTTATTTGATCATTTTCATTTTTAATGTGGAATTAAATCTTTCTAATTTTATTGACTGTAGAACAGATGGTATTAGTTTATATATTTTGTTTACTTCAAATACAAACAATGCCAAAACATATCCACAATTTATAATTTTGCGTTATAATCACGACAATATAGCAAAACTAGTTTTGTGACAATTTTGAGCAATACTTCTCCTAAGACAATTTCGGAATGTAACTTGTGATAAAAAAGTGTATGTTGGTACTTTACAATATAATTTCATATATACTGGATTATGAGACCAATGTGTTCTTTTGAATGGTACATTAAAAAGATCTCAGTGGTCTTGGAGATACACTGATATTAATAGAAAATAATAAGTAATTCTGAATATTTCGTCTATATAATACTTACTGTTGTGTAGAAAGAGCAAATCAAATGTTTGCCTGAGCGAGAGAAGCCTAAAATGTTGCCTTGTCTACTCCGAAATGAGGTTTTTTACATAAATACTCTGTTTTCAACCTTCCGAAGTCTTTTAAACACATTATATTGCGGATTACAAGACAACACTAACAGCTTAATCTTGATAACAAATATGCGTTGTATATAAATAATAGGGTTAGCCAATGAAAAATGTTTACAAGATCTAATAACGTAGCCTGAAAATCTAAAACAGGAGATGAATTCCGCATGTTCATTAAACATTAGTTGGTTGTCAATACTACCCCTGGATCCCTTATTTTGTCCAATTTGGAATGCTATTTTCAACTAATGCATAGAGAGAATCAATAGAATTGATTGCCACTATTAACAAACATAATATTAAAAACAGAAAAATGAAATCCAATACTTTGTTGAAAAATACGGCTTAGATATTTTATTGTTACAAGAAATCTAGCTAAAAAATAATCGAGTCTAGATTTCTAACCTATAATGTATTTTTTTTATTAAACAATCATTTATTCTCGAGAAACAGTATAGTTTAGAGTAGGGAACTAATTAACAATTAATTTAAAAACATATAAACATAAATATTATTATAAATTAAAAACTGTAAACATTAAAAATATATATTAAACCTGAAGATTTATTTTGCAAAAAATGTTTCTTTATGTGTATTTTAAAAGTATTAATTTTGTTAATATTTTTTAATCGGTTTTCACAGATTATTATAATAATTAACCCCACTGTGTAATATACATTGTTTGTAAAAATTTCTTTTAAATTTTATGGTGGAAAAATAATCAGTTTGTATTGTATTATGGTCATGAATATTATTTGTAACAAAATTTAAATTCGTGTTTTTTATATTTTTAGCTGATGAATGAATAAAAGTGCACAATTTAGTTTTATACATCATAGAAATCTTTAAAAAACTTTTAGATTTATATAGGCTAATGGTGGGTTCCAGATATGGTAAAAGGGTAAATACATTTTACTGATTTATTTTGTAATGTTTCTAATAGTTTTATTGTTTTCTTTACATGCAGCGCCCTACACTGATATTAGATACTATAATTTTGAATATATATATATATATATATATATATATATATATATATATATATATAAAAATAAATTAAGAAATATAATTACGAATTTTAAACAAAGTTTCAATTATTGGAGAAATTTGTACTCTTAAATATTCTATATGTAGCTTCCAAGCTAAATGTAGATCCAAAAAAAACCTAAAAATTTAATACATTTTGAATAATTAAATTGATTTATTAGAAAAACATATTGGCGAAATGTTTGTATTTTGAATAATATTCGATATATACATGAAAGAGGATTTCTGAAAATTTAAAGTTAATTTTTGTGTCTGTAACCAATTAGTAATTAAATTTAGGTCTTTATTAATAATAACATTTATTTTTGCAAAATTATCTGAAATATAGAGAAGGGTGGTATCGTCAGCAAATAATTTAATGGAGCCTTTTAAATTTAATAGAGAGATATATATATATATATATATATATATATATATATATATATATATATATATATATATATATATATATATATATATATATATATATATATATATATATATATATATATATATATATATATACATACAGGGTTATTCACGCAACCCGTTCATTAAAAGTTTTTGATGATGCCATTTAGATAAAAATTTCAAATTTTGGGATTAAGGTAAGGTCAAGAAGTACTTCTTTTTTGAAATATTTTCAACTTCCTGTCACTTCCGGTTTAACCGGAAGTTGGTATCAACTTGCTTATTTTAAATGGAACACCCTGTATTTTATGATATTTTTGGATTCTACGGAGAATTTTAATGCTATTTTATGCAGCATGTCCTATACCTAGGTTCAAGCGTTCTTAAGATACTTGACCTTGAACCAAAAATGAGGCTTCGGGGTACCAAATTTTAAAATCTCATATTTTTGTAAGTTTTGAAGATATAATCTTCATATTTTGCAGACGATCGGTAAATAATCATAGGTTTCTATTTTTTTTATTGAATTTGTCTATTTTTATACAGGGTGTACTAAATTCAGCGGCAAACATTCACATTTTCAAAGCCGCTAAAGTCCGTTTTTTTAAATGGGACACCCTATAACTTTATGCACTATCAAATGTAGAATTTAATTTTCTATCGAACTGTATTAAGGTTCTCTATACCTATTCGTAACCATTTTCAAAATAATTGGGTTTTATAAAAATATCGTATGTATTTGCTTAAATGTTTACATGTTCCAATGGTGAGCCATGGAAAAACAATTGAGATCCAATATCCAATATGACAGATGATTAGTATGCGTTATTTATCGAAAGCTGTCAGTGATAAACTAAATCTTCTAAATCGAAATGGAAGAATACTCAAACGCTGATATTCTCAATCTATTTTATATTCATGGAGAATGTTATAAAATTTTGGAGAGAACGTGTCGTGTGTTTATTGAACGCCACGCTGATTTGCCGCCAATGAACAAGTCAAAATTCAAGAGGATTGAAATGAACTTTTTGCGTTTTGGTAAGGTAAAAGTTACAAAAAATGTTCCGAAACCAGTGACAAATGCCGAGGATAACGTAATAAACACATTAGCTTATTTCCACCAAACAAAACACGTCAGCAGAAAAGGATTTGGGAATTTCTTCTTCATCTGTCCAAAGAATCTTGAGCGAACATCATATAAACCCTTATTCCTTCCAAAACGTGCAAGCCTTGAGACCTGGTGATGACGTCCGACGAGTACAATTTTGCGAATTCATGTTTTTGAAAATTCAAGAGGACCCTCAATTCCTTTCAAAAATATTTTGGACCGATGAAGCGAAATTTTCTAGAGAAGGAATAACAAATAGAAGAAACGAACATTTCTGGGCAGCAGAAAATCCGCACGCTTTACGCGAAACGCGTTCTCAAAAGAGGTTTAGCTTCAATGCTTTCGGTATAGTATTAAATGATCAGGTGCGGTACTGTATTTATGAAGACAATTTAAACAGTGATAACTATTTGGAAATTCTACGAGGGACGGTTTCTGAATTTATAGAAGAAATTCCCATTGGTGAGCTGCAAAATTATTGGTATCAATTAGATGGGGCACCAGCACATAATTCCGCGGCAGTTTATCTCGAATTTTTGAAGATCGCTGGATTGGGACCCCCAATGGCCCTTAAAGATGGCCCCCGCGATCACCTGATTTAACACCCCTAGACTTTTATTTATGGGGATTTATCAAAGGTAAAGTCTATGCTTCCCCAGTAAATAACCAACAAGATTTACTGGACAGGATACGAACAGCTTTTGCCGAATTACAAAACGGACAAATTCAACGGGCCACAGCAACTGTACAAAGAAGAATTGAAATGTGTCTTCAAATGAACGGACAGCATATAAAACATTTGTTATAATTCAATTTTATTATTTTATTTATTTATTGTTGATTGTTAGATTGCTATAATTTTTAAGTTCACTAAAACAAGTTTAGAACAGTCTCGAACTTAGTAGATATGGTTAAAAATAATGTAAACAATTTATTACATTTTTTATAACTTTTAACTTTTCCGAAACGAAAAAATTTCGTTTCAATCCTCTTCAATTTTATCTTGTTCATTGGCGATAAATGAGGATGTTTTTCATTAAAAACATGGCACGTTCTCTCCAATATTTTGTAACATTCTCCGCGAATATAAAATAAATTGAGAATATCAGCTTTTGAGTGTTATTTTATTTTAATTTAAAAGTTTCAAATCAACTGTCACGTTTAATAGAAAAGCACAACAATTGTTTTTCCATGGCTTACTAGGGGAAGGTGTAAGCATTTAGCAAATACATATGATAGTTTAATAAAAACCTGATTATTTCGAAAATGGTTACGAATAGGTATAGAGAACCTTAATACAGTTCGATAGAAAATTAAATTCTACATTTGATAGTGCATAAAGTTATAGGGTGTCCCATTTAAAAAAACGGACTTTAGCGGCTTTGAAAATGTGAATGTTTGCCGCTGAATTTAGGACACCCTGTATAAAAATAGACAAATTCAATAAAAAAAATAGAAACCTATGATTATTTACCGATCGTCTGCAAAATATGAAGATTATATCTTCAAAACTTACAAAAATATGAGATTTTAAAATTTGGTACCCCGAAGACTCATTTTTGGTTCAAGGTCAAAATAGCATTAAAATTCTCCGTAGAATCCAAAAATATCATAAAATATAGGGTGTTCCTTTTAAAATAAGCAAGTTGAAACCAACTTCCGGTTAAACCGAAAGTGACAGGAAGTTGAAAATATTTCAAAAAAGAAGTACCCCTTGACCTTACCTTAATCCCAAAATTTGAAATTTTTATCTAAATGGCATTATCAAAAACTTTTAATGAACGGGTTGCGTGAATAACCCTGTATATATATATATATATATATATATATATATATATATATATATATATATATATATATATATATATATATATATATATATATATATATTTGGCGCCAAAATAGATCCTTGAGGCACACCACATACAATTTTTGATAACTACTCTGTTTTTGCCAATCTGAACAAACTGCTTTTCGTCTAACAAATAATTTTGGAACCAGTTATATGAGAGTTTTTAAGTAATAGTTTATGATCTACAGTGTCAAAATTTTCATTTTCCGGATATAAAAGTTTACTTCAAATACTGTAATAATTTTGTTATATATTAAGTCAGGATCTTAAGTTTGAGATATTTCATCATTTAGTTGAATTAAATCACGTTTTAAAGTTAAATTTTTTGCATATCAATATACACATATTTGGTTTTTTTCTTTGAGTGAAATTGGCATATTAATAATTTGGATTTTATGATCGGATATTGGGATATTAATAAAATTTACTGGAATGTCTTTACTTGAATTTGACAAAATAAGATCTAATAAGGATTCGAAATTTCCAGAATCTCTTGTGAAATGTTTTTGATTAAACTAAAAGTTCTTTGAATAATAAATATCCTTTAGTTTTTTTAGTTTAATTATTTATCTTCAATATATTTATATTTATATCTCCAGCTATAGTACAGTTCATCTTATTTTTTGAAAATCCTTTGAGGATTTTATCAAATAAATTTAGGAATCTAGATGTATTTGTAGAAACAGGATTATATATTCCACAAATAGTTAAATTTGGTTTTTAATTTGGACAGTTACCAGATAATTCTTCTTCAATTTTTCCATATTTTCATAACTAAATTTTGTAAGAATGAATAATCCTAAACCGCCACTCCTTTTAGCCCTTGTTGCATAAACACTGTTAAAAAAATTTTCAAATTATAATATTTAATTGCTTCTTTAGTTACCCATGTTTCAGAAATAATAATAATTTCGACTTTTTCACTGGAAATAAGAATTTCTATATTATCCATTTTGTTTCTCAAACATCTGACATTCAAATATAAATTGTAATATTATTCATTGTTGATTTAATCATCACAATTAATATATTCTTTGGCTCTATTTATTTTACTGAGGTATACCGCACATTGCTCAGAGTTGGCTTCATGAATATAATTTTGATTTAATTTATACTTTTGATTAACAATCTTGCAATTGATAAAGCAATAAAGCATACTGTAATTTGTAGAGTGTCCATATTCGAAACATTTAAAACAAAATCGAATGTTAAATACTTCTTTAATTTTGCATTTATCCCAACCTAAACGAATTTCCTGATGTATTAATTTTTTCAAAGTACATCCTTTAGTTTCCGCATAGTTAATAAACTTTGTTGAAAATTTAAATTGTCATGTATATTCAATTGCAAGTTCGTCTTCATTGTTTAAACATTTTGAATTTCTTTCTTCTATCATTACTATTTTGAATTTATAGCTTTCATTCTGTAAATTTGTTCTTTAGAGTTAGCATTAATTATAATGGAACCATTTTTTAGTTCTTTCTCGTTTTTTATGCAAGCATTGGCTTTCATGGGGTTAATTTTTGTCTGTACTTCATTCTTTGTTTCAATACTTGTTTGCTTCTTCTTCGGTTTAATGCATAATGAATACAAATTTATATTTTTTGAACTAGTTAATGGATTTTGTAGTACCTCAGAGAATGATTTCCAGTTGTTAAATAGTAAAGGGGGAACAATTTGTTTTTTATGTACATCATTAATTTTTTCATCAATAACACTTATATTTGTTTCTGATTTATTTTCAAGTTTCTAATTTTTTAGAAAGTTGGTCCAACTTATTATATACATTTAATCAACATATTTTGCAGTGATTTATTTTCTTCTTGGAGTTGCTCTGAGACTTTCATCACTAGGACTTGCATTTTTGGGGTTTTCTCAATTTACCTGTTTCAAGCCTATCCTGAGTACAAATTTTAAAATCACTTACACACACATTTTTGGTATATATTGTCTGTTGTTCTTCAACATTTTTTTGGTTAACATATGCCACTTTTAACCGTGACAGTATTTTACATCCTGGCTTCGTCCAAGTAAATTCTTATTTACAAATGATCTTTAAAATGTTATTAAATCTCTTATTATGTTTTAAAAATACTTTGAGCTAATATTTTATAAAAAAAGTACTTTAAAAATATCACTATTTATGGTAGTATTAAATGTGTGTTTACATGGCAAGTTAATGACAAAGTCGATAGGCAAGGAGGCGGAACTATAGTCATATCATACTTATAATATCTGTATGCATGTACCGTTCCTATTTTAGTCGACAAAATAGAAGGCACTTTTATTCGAGTTCAATTGCAATCAAAAAGTTATATTAGGTTCAGTTTACTGTGGTCCGAGACCTACTAATGATTTTGATGATGAATGGATTTGCAGGCGATCAAATATTTGAGGAACAGAGCTAAAAATTGCAAGCCCCTAAAATTATATGGACGATATACGCAATGTTAAAAAACATATTTATGTTTGATTTAAACTGTCTTCCTGACATGAAAAATCAAATCACACACTCTTTACCTAACATAAAGTCCGATCGTAAGTAATAATTATTTTATTTTGCATAAACTAGACAACGAAATAACAAAAACATAACAAATAAACAATAACATCACCTTTTGCGGCAGTAACTGCTTGTATGCATTTTCTCATATTCGGGAGTAAAAGGGTTCCAAATTTGCCCGTTTTTGCCTTTAGTTCCACACCTGTATGCTGAGGATCGTTACATAAAGTCTTCTTCATCTAAAAGTTTCAAGGACATTCAAGACGGGGCGATTCGATGGCCATGATAAAACTTTTATATTATGGTCCCCAAACCATTTTTTTGTTATTTTTGCTGTGTGGCAAGGAGCACCTTGTTGCTGAAATATGGGATTGTCATTTCCTAAACTTTGTTCTGCTGTTGGAATTAAGCTTCGTGATAAAATTTGTTGGAACTTTTCCGTATTTACAGTACAATCAATGAACTCAAATTAACCAATTACTTTACTAATCATAATCCCCATATCATAACCCCTCTGAGAAAATTTTAGTGTACGCTTTAAACAGACCATATAATTTCGATTCGTCGCTGAAGATAACATTACTCCATATTTCTGTTATCAAGGATATTTACTATTTTGTCCAATCCAAACGTTTTTTCTTTTGAACAGCTAATAATACAGGCTTTTCCTCGGCCTTTAAAGAAATTGAATCAAAGAACATTATTAATTTTTATGTCTTACCACGAAAAATTTACAAATTTACATTACAAAATTGTAACCAGACTTATGCAGGCATAGTCTACAGCATTCCCAGATATTTAATTTCACCTCGTGATTCCATTAGGCTTGTTTTTCTCGTAAGGGGTACCTTGCAAATTTTGATCAAAACACGACGATCTATTCTACGAGATCGCGCTGTACTTTTACCACAAACATTAACATTAACTGTTTCTCCATATTTTTTAATAATATCCCCGACTGTTGATTTTGCAATCTTTAAGTCATTGATTTTAATGTCAGTAAAAATTAGCGCCCAAATATTTATTTGTCAGTAAATTTGTTATATTGTTATCTAGTTTATCCAAAATAAAATAATTATTCCCTACGATCGGACTTTACGTTAGGTAATGAGTATGTGACTTGATTTTTCCGTTAGGAAGACAAAAAAAAACAGTTTAAATCAAATATAAATAAAAATAGTTTTTAATATTTCGTACATCGTCCGAAGATATAGTTGTTAGGGCTCGTAAACCACCTAATTTTCATACACACATAGCTCATATAGGCCTCCCTGAAACTTTTGATTTTCTACAGCCAGAATTGTGATCCAATTGTGCTTACAGAACTTAATTCGGATCATCTTCCAGTATTAATTGACCATCGAGACCTCCAATCTAAAAGTTTAGGCTTTGTCACCAAAACCTAAAATTACTGGAATATTTTTCAACGCCAACTCGAACAAATGGACTATACAAAAAAAAATATTTATTCTTAAGAATTACAATTAGCTAAGTCTAACTTCACTGAAAACATTCGAACAGCCCTAGCTAATTCCGCCACAACCAAAACCACAAGGTACTTCAAATTCGGAGCTCTTCCGCCCAACATTTTAAATAAAATTAAGGAAAACAAAATAGAATTTTGGTTGTTAATTTTTGACAAAAAATTAAGCTGGAATTTAAACACAAAAAAGCCTTTGTAATATAATAAAGCTAACGAGAACTTACCCCACTTCACAGTAAAATCAAACTTAATAAAAGATTCAAAATCACAATCTATAAAATATAAAACATTAATAAGATCTGTATTCTCATATGTCTTTCCAGTATGAGCTACAGATAAAAAAAAGCAACTTTCGAAATTACAAAAAATTTAGAATAAATGTCTCGGGGTAATACTTAATTCCCCATCTTACATTAGAGTTAGTATCCTTCATAATTAAGAAACAGACCACGTGTTTTACAATATCTCACAAGACGGTTCAAATGGTATCATACGCGCCGGAACCGTGGGGGCTCGGGGGCGCCAGCTGAGTGTGGCCACGGAGCTATTAAAATTGTTAACTTGTTTCGATGTTATATGGTTATTTGATTTTTTCACATATTTATAAGCTTTGTTACATTAATTATTACTACAAGTATGGTAATCGTGATAAACTAGTAATTTTTTGTGTAAATCTATTATGGTGGAACAAAATTCTATAACATATAATTTGATTTTGTTGAGGTATTGTTGGTTAGCCCGGCGTCAATAATTATATTGTATTTTTATTTTAAACAGTTTGACGATTATTATTTTATTTAAAGAATTTTTTATAGAATTAAGAACACAATTTGCATATGATTATTTAAAATTGATTAATTTTTTTTTTAACTAAATATTAATTTACAAACGATATAGTTTTTAATTACTTTTGGACACTATACCTAAGTTATTAGGCATAAAAACCCTAGTGAAACATATACCAAATTGTAACGATCAGGTTATAGATCACATTGCAAAACCTCCAAGACGAAAAAATTATTTACATTTAAAAACTGAAAGTTGTCAAAACTACTTATCTTGTGCCTCGTGTGTTCAGTTATAAGTCACCTATAATATTTTAAACTCGTTTTAAAAGTTTGTTAGAGTCTATTTATAGAAATTTTGTTAATTGGTGGATATTTTCCAACCAAATATCATGTTACTATACTACTCTTACTACTACTTACTACTACTATATTACTACACTATACTTCACTACTTTGAAATTAATTGGAAAAAAATGTGTTCTATTTTTTTGTGGACAAGTTTAATTTGCACGCTAGTGGAGTGAAAAGTAATCAAATCTTTCAACAAAATTTAGGAAGCTGTCGTTCATACTGATATGTAATCCATGAAAATTACACTGATACTTCGTAAGTCAATTCAACAAAATATCAATGGCACCAAGGTACTGTTATTTTAAGTATGTGGCAGCAACAATGTCATTAAATTGTGTACAACGTGTTGCTATAAAAACTACTACTAAAAAAATTTAAAGTCGCATATAACTCAAATTGCGCTTGAGTGACTTTTTGTGCTTATCACTATCAAATCTTACTTCTCGTGATTTTTTCTCCATTTTTTCCCACTCTTCCTTTTCAAGATGTGGCTCCCCATTTTGTTCTGCCTCTACTATAGTTTTGATGTAGTTTTCATCTATTGGTGAATTTAAACGGTTCGTCTTTAAAATACCTGACTGTTGTTTAATGGGGAATAAATTCTTCAATTTAGGAATAGAGATACTCCTGGGAATCTTTTGAATTGGCGGTCGATGTTTATAGGTAGCTGTCCTGTATTTTGACTTGACGTTAAACCTACAATCCATTTCTTGTTAATCAAAATCAAGTGTGAATAGCAAAATATATTTGTACAGATTATTTCACCTTCTCAAGCTGAGTTAATAAATTTTGAAATAAATATTCATATTAACAGATATGATTTTTGCAAAAATGCAAAAAAATAAATTGCAATTTTCTTCTTTCAGGTTTTATTTAGCGCCAGCTACTATGGTGAAGCCGCTACGTTTCTAAAAACTGATAATTCCGACTCCGAAATGTTCAGCTGTGAAATAATCAACTACAAAGTTAAAAAATAGTAGGATCGTTGTATCTATTAGGCCAATGCAAGTGTTGCACTGGCCTATAATTTAACGTAATTATGGTTTTTATACGCACAAACTGCAAAAAAAATTAGATATGACCATTAAAAATATTCGTATATATTTTTAGTTTTCGTTATTAACATATTAAAAGGGCATTATTTATGAAAAATGTGTGCCTCACCTAAAACTTAGTTCTGCATTGAAACTGGTTCAGATAATATTTTTAAAATCTTGGATATTAAAGTTATATCAATCAAAGATTTATATTGTTATAATAGAATTCATCACAGTCAAGAATTTGAAAAACTTAGTTCCAAAGCGCGATTTTATGAAATATGGTTGTTTCCAAATAGTTACAGGTAACGGGTGAATTCTGATACGTTTTTAGTACACCCAGTAGTATATGACGATGCAAAATAATTGTCCGAATACCTCGCTCTGAGAGAAAACTAAAAACTACATAAACAAAAATATTTTCCAAAACTGCCCAACGAATTACATTACGTCTACAGACCTTTCGCTTGACCTATTATTTTTGGCGTGATATATGGATCGCATTTTAATTGCAAAAAAATATTAACAATAATTAAACAAGTGTTTCGTTTACTTAGTAAAAATAAATTAAAGAAGGCTCAACTCAGATCTTTCGGACGTAGACACGATATTTTTTAATGATCTGACTAGAACCTCTTTTTTTTTCAGAAACGAAAAAAACTATATAGTCCTTCGCACTGATGCAATATTAAAAATATGAATTATTATTCAAACGTAAATTACCCACCGTCGTCGTTATTTCACTGAAAGTTCATTCAAATCTTTTAGAATAATATAATGTGTTAAATGTTTCTGTTTATTTATAAATGTGCTGTTTATGCTAATTATGTAAATTCTATTCTAGTTATTATGTAAAAATACTCATTTTGACTTGTATTATTTTTTTTGTTTTGAAAAAGGCTGAAGTTATGGCCGAAAAGTTATAATAAATTATTGACACATGACTATTAATTTGTTTTCAAACTGGAGGACTGTATGGATAAATGTAGGATGTATTTTTACGGCTAAAATAAAAACAACCTCTACACCATTAGAAGAAAAAAAATCTGTAAATTGCCTTTTACCCGGAACTTTCCTCATAACGGATTTCACCACACACATATAACACAGTTTAAATATCTATATAAATATTTGGTAATAAACTAATATGTTATATAAATATCAATATGTGTCAAATTTCTTTATTTCAGGGAAAGTTCTGTTAAAACGGCCTCACCTACTTTTATACCTATTACCCAAGTACCAGGACCTACTTTATAAGAAATTACAAGTAAAATTTATATAAGATCTGTAAAATTATTGACAAATAAATATATGTATATATAAACTGTTTTATCTGTGAGTGGTGAAACTCGTTATGAGGAATTTACGTCCATTTACGTCAAACTTTATTTTTCTTTATGTGTTTTGTTAGATACTTTTTTTAAATATAGGTTAGAAACTGTTATATTTAACTCCAAAGTCAAAATTATCACCCCTTTTGTACCACAAATGGGTATTTTTTTCAAGTTTTGCGTTTACGTTTAACATAAAATTGATACGAGTTCCAAATGAGAACAATTTAGCGATTTTTTAACGCACGCCGCCGGCATCGAGTTGTCCTACAACGGGAACAACTTGAATAGATGTCATTTTTCAAGCGGCTTTTGAATCGTCACCCCAGGTGTCGTTCTCTGTCAATGATGAACAAGATACAGATTTGTATCCTGTAGAACCTCTCATTACGCTCGGTACTGTGCCGGTTAGTTATAGTTCGATTAATTTTACCGATAATTATTTTACTTCCGACTCCGGCCAAATGTCAAAAATCATGAATCTGGCTGATAGGAAATCCGGCACCCTCTCCCCTAAGATGTGCATCAGGGCCCTCCCTGAAATACAGGGTGGGGATTTTAAATGGAATACTGCTTATAGCGGTTCTGGGAATAAGATTTTTCTAAAATCCAAAACATGTCCATAAAGATTTTTAAGGGCTTCGTTTGGGTCATGTAAAAAAATTGCGGCCTCAAAGAGCAACCAACTTTTTTTTTTCAGATTGAAACACACCACTTGTAACACCTTTTTGGAAAGCTTATTTAAAAAAAAGTCGTTAATAATTTTTTGACCTCTATCAAACCATGTGTCAGAAATAAAAGCTAATTTTTAACTATTTAATTAACAATAACATTAATGCTGTAATGTCATCTTTTAAGGTAACAGTTGTTGAAAATGCGCCCCATTAACCTGTTGGCCCAACGGATGGTAGACCTCTTTCCTTACCCTTCCCAAAACTTCTGGAGTGATTAAACGTATCTTAGCCCGAATCCTTTTATCCAATTTAGTTTCCTCTAATACTTTTTTACTTTGCTGACTGTATTTCGCTAAAGAGGTGGTAAATCGGGATGACTTTCATGAAACAATGCACCAACTTCTTCTTGACTGTTTTCTCATCAGTATCAATCAAATCAATTGTTATCGTTTCAGTTAGACATATTTTTAACCGACTTCAAAAAAAGGAGGAGGTTCATAATTCGACCTATATGTATTTTTTTATGTTTGTTCACGCATATTGTTTTCGCCGATTTTGATGAGTCAAAGGCCAAATTGTAGAGCACGTTTCTCTGGCGGTCCCATATATTCTAATTTGAAATACGTTCACCCGTTTTTTTTTGTAATAATATATATTTAAAAAAATACAGGTATAAGGGCGATACAGGCAGCGAGTTTGTTTACGTTTGTTTTTAAATACCATTTTCAAACTAAAGCATGAGGACGACCCCATTTGCTAAAAGAAATCTTTTTTGTTATCCCGTTATGTAATTTTATGTATATAGGGTGACCATGAAAATGTGCAACCTCAAAATCTAGTATTTTACTTGACATTTTCGAAAAATGAACTTTCGCTATGAATAAAACCTTATTAATCGATTACCCTCATTCTGCCTGCCGGAGTGATCCTACAGCAAGCATATTAAATAATGGCACAATGACGGCCATTTAGTTGTTTTTTCGGTTGTACATCAATTACTCCGCGATAGTTTGATCAACTTTGATGAAATTTTCAGGGGTATTCAATATATTGCCGGAGTGGTTCCATAGCAAGGCTAATAGGCTATGAAACCGACTTCAAAAAAAATTTATACCACCTTAAAAATTGTACTGTGTGAAGTCGGCGCCAAGACACTAACACCTTATACGCGTAGTATTAGACGTCAAAACACCGAATCGACTGAATACATAATTATATTTTTATGATTAAATAATTAAGAATAATTTTAGCGCCGACTTCGTGGAGTAAAATTTTCAAGGTGGAATAAAATATTATTTTACACTTTTTAGTGCATTTTTTTGAAGTCGGTTTAATTTTGTTATAAAAAATTGTATACAAAGGCAGGATTTTTTATAAAAAAACTTTTAATCCTAAATCCACAAATAAAAAAGTTTATATATATATTATATATATATATATATATATATATATATATATATATATATATATATATATATATATATATAGACACGTGTTTCTGTCTTACTGGACTTCATCATTTAATCGTTAAAAGATGTTTCTCACATCTTCTAACTTGGTTAGACTATATTATATATATATATATATATATATATATATATATATATATATATAGACACGTGTTTCTGTCTTACTGGACTTCATCATTTAATCGTTAAAAGATGTTTCTCACATCTTCTAACTTGGTTAGACTTCTACTTGATGAAGTCCATTAAGATAAAAACACGTGGAATGCCCATGATTTATCTCTCTTTCTTTTTAAAAACTCATCCGCACAATCTTTCAAATCTTGGCCGACGCTGCATCTAACATTTCGACTAATATTCTCTTCTCTAATGGCTCAATTGTGGCTGGATTATCCATATGGATTTTCGATTTACGTAGCCCCAAAGCAAATATTCCATAGGCGTGATATCACATGACCTAGGTGGTCACTTTACCGATCCAAAGCTTGAAATTAAGTGTTCACCAAATTGTTCTCGCAATACTGCCTTGGTTTTACGGACTGTGTGGCAAGTTGTGCCGTCTTGTTGAAACTAAATGTTGGTAAGATCCTGGGCTTCAATTTCAGGCTGCAAATATCTGTTAACATTGCGCGATAATAGGAATCAGACCTCATTTTCGAAGAAATATGGACCGATGATTCCACAACCCCATAAACCACAGCAAACCGTTGTTTCGTCTTGATATAATGGTAGCTCTTGGACCTCTTCCGGTTGCTCTTCAGCCCAAATACGACAATTTTGTTTGTTGACGTACCCATTAAGACAGAAATGGGCCACAACACTAAACAAAATTTTACGTAAACTGTGAATCTTCTTCAAATTTTTCAGCAGCCCAAAGACTAAAATGGCGACGATTTGCAAAGTCGGTCGGCTTCAAATCTTGCACAACTTGAATTTTCTCGCAGACGGATTGATATCTTAAATGTACCTAATTACATTTTTGTATTTTTTCAGAAACTTCGAGAAAAGCAAAATTCACATAGGAAGGAAAATGGCCCTGCCATATTTTTGTGAAGATCTCCTTGATATTGTAGTCATTACACCAGTTATGGCAAGGGGTCATACATCACAATGTTCTAATGACATTTTCTATGTGCATAGCACAAGTACATGCGGTTCTAATGCCGAAATATTAGCTTTAAGTACGGAGTTTCCAAATAGTATTACACTGCTGTGTACTTTGCATATTTATCTTCTATCATTCTTAACATGGCATTCTTAAACAAGGCCGTTAAACTTTCGGTGAAATTTTGTATTCTCGTACAGAAATGCAGGCTTTGTCTAATAACAATTGTACAAAGTATGAAAATTGTGTAAAATACGTTCGTAGTTACTGGGATATAAAAGAAAAGTGGTGTTTGGTATGGCGTAATGAACAGTCAGACGGGCATTACACCAATAATTTTATGTAGAATTAAAGTATATAATGTGACTGCATTAATAGATATAAGTTCCGTACTTGAAGAATTTTATTGACGAAAACATAGAAAATTTGCCAACAGCTGATTTTCAAATGTTAGAGATTTTTTAAATTTGATGAAAAACATGCTATCTTAAAAAGTTTGACATAATTTGCATAAATGAATTGTATTTTAACGCTCCAAGTGAAAAGTTTAAGAATTAATTTTATCTCAAGTGTAAAGCAAGGGTGCATATCTAATTTGTCCCAAGTGTAAGCATCAGTGTGCATATGTAAGTTCTTTGAAATAAATCAAAATCTTTTCTATCAATAACTACATTATATACATATATTATAGCTAAATTGCCTCGGGTATGATATTTTCTGCACCTTTTCTTATAGACGCTAATTCACATTCACAAAAATCAATGTAATACAAGCAACACGATTGTATGAACTGCTTTAACCCATATAAAGTTCCATCAGCAAAGAAAAATGATAACGATATATTAGTTTTAGAAATTTGTAATAAGATACAAACATGTCATGCATCGGTTGGTTCTTCCACCAGTGGGCTTAAAATATTAAAATAAATATGGCCGAAGGCAATAAAAACTGAGGATCCGTGAGAGACTCTTATCCATATTGCAGGTAATTCTGGGTCATTAAGAAAAAGAACAAATACAGTAATAAAAGTTCAACCCATTGCAATAAAGCGAAGAGCAACTGCAGTAACCCGGGTAAGTAAAGGCTTACCAGCCGGAAGAAGATTTAAAAATCAAAAACCAAAAACGACAATGTAATTTCAGTTTAAATGTTACGCTAAACTAAAAATCATTAGGACACCTAAAAAACTACTTACCCGACGAAAATCCAATTGTTAAAAAAATGATTACTAAAAAACTTCCAATTTATCTCAAATTGCACTAAAATCAAGTATTATGTAGGAATCAACTAGTAAAATTTTGGTACGCATCCAAGATGGCGAAGTGAAATGACAGACAAATAACATTTTTGTAAGCGTGAAAAAGTCATGTTCTCAGGTTTTACATATCTTTACGTTTTAGAGTCCCTTGATGACAAAAAATATGTTTTATCAATCTCGTCTGTCTTGCCTGTCAGTTTGCGGCATAGTCTAAAAGCTGCCTATCAAACTGATTTCAAATTTTAGTCCAAAATTAAAGCTTAAATGGGGATATTATTACTAAAAAAACTAATTATTCAATTTACTTCAAATTTTGCACAAAAATCATAAAAATGAACTGGTATTATTTTGGTATGAATACAAAATAGCAAAACAAATTTACGACCCAATAAAATATTTAAAAAATCAGCCTGAAGAAACTACTTATTAGATTAATTTCAGATTTTGTGCAAGCATTAAGTATCAAGAGATAAACTGGTAAAGTGCTAGTACGAATCCAAGATGGCAGAATAAACTGGCGCCAAAATAAAATGTTTGTAATCGTGAAAAAGTCAGCTTCCCGAGTTTTACATATTATCATAATTTAGAGTCCATATAGATGTCAGAAAATATGTTTTATTACTTTGTCGGTCCGTCTGTTGGTTTGTCTGTCTGTCTGTCATTTCGCGGCATAGCTTAACAAATACTTATCATATTGATCAAAAATTAAGGGTTATATGGAAATGATCTGGTAACATTTAGGTAATATTCCAATACGTCGGAACAGGATGGCGGCCTAGTGAAACGTTAAAAAAAAATTATAACTAAAAAACTACTTATCCAATTTACCACACATTTTGCACAAAAATCAAGTGTTACATGGGAATGCCAACCTGAAAAACTACTTATAGATTTCAAATTTTGTGCCAGCATTAAGTGTGATATAGAGATAAACTGGTAAGGTTGTGGTACGAATATGGCGGAACAAAACGGCAGCAAAATAAAATTATTGTAATCGTGAAAAATTCGCACTCCCAGATTTTTGCATATCTTTACGTTTTATACTCCCTAGATGTTAAAAATTATGTGCTATCAATCCTGCATCTGTCGGTTTTGCCTGTGTGTTTGTCAGTTCGCGACATAGCTTAAAAACTACTTTTCAGATTGACTTCAAATTTTAGTCAAAAATTAAGGGTTATATGGGTATGACCTGGTAATATTCTTGTAAAAATCCATTATACCGGAACAAAAAATTTAAGATAATCTTATTCAATTGACTTTAGTGGCGGTGTGTGTCAATGTAAAAACGACTTATAGAATTTATTTTAGATTATGTCCAAAAATGAATTGTCGCATGGGTTGAAACTAGTAAAATATTTGTAGGAATCCAATATGATGGAACAATATGGGGCCCAATAGAAATGTTTTAAAAAGACAGTATATACGTGTTACTAAATGACTATGTACTAAACTAAATTAAGTCTTCCTTCACTATTCCTAATAAAAGGGAAGATTCGTAATTCGTAATTACCGGTAAAGGAAATTTACCGATTTTTTAAAACTGTATTAATATTATAATTGCATTGTAAAAATTACTTAAAACATCTACTATATTAAAGAAACAAACTTATGACATCTTTCGCCAACACTGTGGCTTCATCGGATGATATAAACAGAATGAAAATAAATTGATGGAACAAAACCTTTTTTTACCTGTTTTACAGTGGATTATTCATATTTACCTAAATCTATATTAACAAAAAATATTTATAAAGGGCGAATTGTTCAGGTCAGTTTGATCGCTAAGTAATAGACCTGTGAATTTAAGTTTATTTATTTCTAAAGATTCTTGTAAATTCAATTTTATGCCTTTATTTTCTTTTTTTATTTATTTTTCTACTTTTTTTGAAATGATGAATGCAATTAATTAAATAAGAAGCATAATTAGATCCGTCGTCCCCCATGATAAAGCATTTACAATTATCTGCCTTATAGCCAGTTGCCACATAACGTTAGCAAAAAATATGTAGCCGCAACATTAATTAAAAATAAATTTTTAAAAGAATCAATCAAAAATTCAAATTGTCTATAGCATTAAAAATAAGTGTTCAGAAATAAGTTATACAAAAGTTAACGGTAATACTGTTTTGGCAATAAACAAATCTGCCTACATCAAAAAAACATTAGACTTTTAAATCCGAATAAATAAAATATTGAGGAGTCACCTTACTAACTTCCAAAAAAATGTTAAACTAGCCTAAAGGTCAACCTCCTAAACTTTACTTTCTAATTAAAGCTCCAAGCTACAAGCTTTCAAAAAACTTATAGATAGTATTATAGACAGCACTAATTTTTCAGCAAAAAATTCAATTAAAGATATATGTGACTTGATACAAAAAAAATCAAGGGATCAATTTACCAAAACATGCTAAACTTATCTGTTTCGATGACACTAATTTATTTCCAAGTATACCGGTTTAAGACACATTGACTTTTTTGACAAACTTCTATCTTTAAAATAAGAACAAATTATTAAAAAACAGGAAATAATGAATTTACTTTCCGTCTATTTAGAACAAGACTATTTTGAATTTAATAATAATATATATACAAGTTATGATGGTCTGATAATGGGAAATCCACTGAATCCGTTATTAGCTGAAATATTTATGGATTTTCTAAAAAACAGAATTAGCCAAAACCCTCTTTCTAGCAAATGTCTATATTGGCACAGGTACGTAGATGAGATTTTAGCTTTTTCCACTGGATCAGAAAGACAACTAAATATATTTGTAGAATTCATAAATAATTTACATACCAATAAAAAATTCACTATAGAAAATAAAACTAATAGTTCCGTTAACCTTCTCGATTTAACAAAAAAAATTATTAAGTATAATGTTTGTGTTTTTCACAAAACAACACACACTGATAGAAGAATATATTAACATTAAACATTACACTTCATGTCATCCAATACAACATAAGTTAGCACTCTTTTACAGTGTGATCCGTCGATTAATTACATTAACCTAAGTAAACAGAATTTCCAAAATTAACTTAACTTAATTAAACAAACTGTAGTTAATAGAGGGTATAATCCAAATATGTAAGATAATTTTTAAAGAGAAAAAGTTATAAAAAAACTATCTGTCCAGTTTATCTTAATTTAAAAGAAATTCTTTTTCAAAGGGGAAGATGCATCTAATTATGCTTCCGATTTGATTAATTGTAGTCATCATTTACCAAAAGTGGCACAAACAGTTCTTTACTGCAAATATATAAATAAGTTGCAACAGTAAAAATATTATACACGCTTGGAAATGAACCTTTTTGGATCGATATTTCTGTCTAAGAAAGTAAACAAGAACTTAACATGTATGTTATAACCATTCCCACGAAGCAATGTGACCTTGAAGCACAATGTTCTTGTCAAGAAACGACGAAACCGAGAAGCCTCGTCAGCAGAATTCGCCAAACAAGCGAGTTCCTACTGACTGAACATATAAATACTGTAAATTGTAAATAAAGTCATGATTCGTTTTATGTGTTATCCAAAAAAGGAAGCATTATCAAAGCATTATAGTTGTAAGGAAATAAGCAAAAACACTATTAGGACGTAATTTAAATTCAAGAACTCATAGGCATGTTAATACTAAAAGAAGAACAAAATAATCTACAGCTTAGCCAAACTAGCTATTAAAATTAGAAATTATAGATATAATTAACTATTAAATTAAAAATATAGGTTTTCCTCAGTTTTGGTTTTTAGACTATTATTAATTACTCAAAAAAAAATAGTATTAAATGATTAAAATGTTCGTAAATATAGAATCTCATAATTACTCAAGCAGAACATCAAATTAAACGTATTTTTATGTATTGTTTTACGCATGTATTTTCTTTCCTAATGTTATAATAAAAAACAATATCATAGTATAATGTTTTTAATAGAAAGCGGGTGCTTCCCGAATATAGAAAACAATTAAACATATTTTATCTTTATTAGAATTACTAGAATTTATTAGAATTCAGCTGTTGAAGCAAGGTTATGGATAAACTAAAATGATGCCTTAAACGGCTTTCCATTTTATTATGCTATGGCACAAAATTTTCACTTACCGGATATTTATTTAATGATCAATAAGTATACTGAAGTTCGAATTCATCAAGGCGTTGGAGACCCTAAGAGTTGGAACAAGCTGGGGAGAATAATAGTAGAGGCCGAGCAACAGTGGAGAAGGGCTGGGTTAAGATCTAAATATTTTGCGCCACGTAATTAATTATTACTCTACTTTATCAAATAAGTTAATGAAGTACTAGGCCGATAATAATTACGAATTATCGCCCAGTGTTGCACAACTCTTATACCAATGAGCTTACCTTCACAGAATACCAAATAATTAATTAAGATATGAGGGTCTCACTTGTAGGTAGGTAGCAGCAGTAAAACGCAAAATTTTGTTTGAAATCATATACTAATATCAAATAAGTTGTTCTTTTTGTTTTTTTTTTTTCAAAAGTTATTTCAAGTACAATAATAGTATATGTAGGTATGGTCCAAACGCGGGCCAACAGCGATACAGCTATAATATGTACTAAGCTTCTAATCTTAATTATTAAAATTACCTGCAGCTTAAGAGAAATCGATATTGTACACAAGAAAATGAATAATAAAAAAAATATAAATATGACAATGGTCAACAGTATGCAGGAATATATAAAAATATAGTACCACGGTCGATATTATGACGCCATAAATCGTGAGTGCAAAATCAAATACAAGTCAGTGAAATACATCAAAAATTATAAATAGAATCAAAACAAGTTATTAAAGGCCACTCGATAAGCCAGTCAGCTCAATAATAAGGTAAAAAGTTTAGTTTAAAATTAGTAAATAGATTTTGATTTTTAGTGAGAAAAATTAATTTAAATTTGAATTTGTAAATATGAAGAACAAATTAATAAATTGGCTAATTGACTGTATCGAGGAATTTAGCTTGCAAAAGATATAATAGTTGAAATTTTAATTATTTGCTACGGTTACTTATCTGGACGTCCTCCAATAGCTGTGGCCGTTAGCTGTTCAGACCTTCAGGCGAAGAAATGTCACCTGGACTCAGGCGTATACAGGTGGGAGCAGCACCAGCTCCGATGCTGAACGTGAGTCTCTTGCCTGGTCAGGCAAGTTGGCAATCCCAATAACTGATCCAAAGAAAAATCCAAATTACAGGACTTGATCGTCGTCGTGACGGAAATCCCTTGGAATAATATCCAAACCAAAAAAAAAAATCCTAAAGAGAAAACATCCCTTAGCAAACATTAAACCATATCCAAATATAGCCCAAAATGTAAACAAAAATTAAATAAAATATGCAAATAAAATAATATTACCTCCTTCTGAGGGTTTTCTAACCAAAATGGAGTCTGGGTCTAGCAGTTGCCTAATGCTAAAAACGGAATCAACGAGTGGTTGTCGATGGTCTGGACAAGTGCAGTGGGCTTCTTACGAAGTCTTGACTCGGAATCTGCTATTCCAGGTGCCAATATGGCAAGTCAGCAGGAGGATATCCTCTAAAGATGGTGGAACGAGGATTTTAGAGTGTGGCGGCCATTTTCACAATTCTCCCTCGTGGGTGCGAACTTCCTCTGTCCAAAAAAAACCCCAAAGTGCCCGAATAACAACTTTAGAACTTTCAAATCCAAACCGGAACTATTTCGCAAAAGATGCTCATCAATAAATCTCGTAAATACGATCAAGCCAGGCTCTACTTGAAAATTATGATGAAGGCATCAGAAAATGGACCGCGCACCACACTGCTGACTTGAGACTCACCAAGCAGGAACAAATTTTTGGAGCAACAGGTCCAAAATGTCTCGCCATGTTGCCACGATTCCACTCATAAAATCCTAGTTAAGACTTCAATTCTTTATCAATAAGCAACCAGTCATACTTAACACCAAAGGCACAGCAAATATCCGTCAATTAAATATCCAAAGGTCAAATCCGAGAAATAGAAACAATATATAAAATTCATTGTTTCAGAGCCACAGTCAGGTAAAATGTCACATCCGATATAAAAATTCTGCAGTCACGGGATCGGAAACTTATTCATGATCCGGCAACTACGGTCACAGATTGCTGTTGTAACCACAGGAACCGGTCGATAAAACTAGAAATGACTAGAAATACATCGGCATCACGGAGGGCAATATTACCGGAAAACTTATCATAAAAAATCACTCACAAAACTATACTTGGGCATTCCAAAAGAACCCCAAATTACACCATTGTAAGCCCTCGAAAATAATAACAAAATCTAGACCTGCCATAATGCATCCGACTCATCTGAATAATTCTTTCCCAAAATTGACAATGTAGCGCCCTCTTTTGTAGGAACCTACGATACGACCAAATGCGCCTGATAGAATACTGCGATGTGTGCAGGAGACCGAGGAAACTGCCCCGACCGTCCACTTCCACCGCGGTACCTTTCCAAAATTAACGACAGAAAAATCGATAATCGAACCGTAAGCCAGGCTATTGATAAACGAGACCTGGAGATGTCGTGACACATCGATCAGTTGCGCGGACCTATACAGTGTAATTCTAATATACTTGTTTTATTTCAGTTCGCACTAACTGAATCCAAAATTCTGTTCTCTAAAAATCGAAACGGCAGAATCGCACAAGAATAATCATTAACATATTAAATCCATAGTGCATTAAAAGAAGATTTCGTAGTTTTAAAAGACAAACGTGATAGGAAAGCAAAATTGTAAATTCAAAAATGATTAATATTTAGTAGTATTATTATCTAAAAATTTGTTTATTATATAATTATTTAAATAGTTTAATATTATTATTAGCATGCTATAAGTCCGAAATTATCACGTTACAATGCCTGCATTTTATATTGCTCACAATATCATTATTTTTATTAGTTTAAAATAAACTAATAAAAACAAAATAAGAACCAACCAATATTTCGTCTAAAGTAGTACAAAGAAACATGAGCTTAGAGTGATCCTTCTTGTCGTTGTTTATGTTCGGTTGTAGTACGTTAGCCTACATCCCATGCTAATATATATATTATACATATATATATATATATATATATATATATATATATATATATATATATATATATATATATATAAGTTTTACTTCATGTTACATGTTTAAATGTGGTGACGAAATAAGTGTAAGTGAATATTTTAAAATATCATTTACAATTTGTTTTAGAAATCAGCCGGCCGCATCGTGGTTCTTTCTGGACAATGTGCTTTTTTGGTTGTGTATGTAGCTTCCAGTTTGTTCGGCATCTATTTTATTTTCCTCTTGAGGCAAGATACATTAAAATATCAAAAAATTAAATTGACTGACTAGAGCGCTTTACTAACATTTTTTTCTGGTTTATTAAATTTATACTCTAGCATAGATCTGTTATATATAGGTTGATAACTACCTAATTATCATTGAAGAAATAAACGGAAAAAAATAAAAGACTAGTATTTGACCATATTTGGATGCGGCACTAATTAACACCACATTGGCCTCAAGGGCGATTTTAAGAAACCTTTCTAGGGGGAGGGGGATTAATTAAAAAAAAAGTTTCTTAATATATTTTATTATAAATAGTATGAGAACAACATAAATACCTATAATTTTTATCATACTTGTGGCATAAGTGAAAAGTCTCTAATAAATAGTTATAGAATAACGTCCAATTTTTTCCTGCAGCAACTTTATTAATTACATTGTTTATATTTACGTCAATAATCTATGGTTCACTGTAAAACCACTTTTGATTGACCTCGAGTCTCGACCGACCCTAAATTTTAGAGTACGAGCCGTCACTGAATGAAAAGTTCTATTGAAAGATGAATACCCAAATAAGACGCATGGTTCCACACCTTACAAACTGATTTTTGGACACACTTCATCTAAACCCTCCGAAATCTTATATAATGAAAAACATTTTATTTCTAAATACATGCGTGACATAAACAATTGCATGCAATACCTTTATAACACAACCCGAACGAGAACATGTACACAAAAAGAAAAAGTCAATGAGCGCTCCGACTAAAATGTCTCTGCTCAGCTCTATGAGTGTAAAGTAGGAGATAATGTATATATTAAAGACCCACAGATCAAATACAAAAGTCAAAATAAACTTAACGGTTCATTGGATATACACGAAATCTTACAAAATGCAGGAATTCTAATTAACCCTGAAACAAATCAAAAATCCAAAATAAATTTTGACAGGCTGAAACGATACTATAAGTAATTTTCTCTTCTAGGTTCATGGCGCTTTCAACAGTCACTCAGCCCCAATACACTCTAACATCAATATACAACACGAATTTTCTTTCACGAAGAAGCTACCATAAAAATCTCGAATGATAAATGGACCCTCCTTGTTTACAAAGACCTCGGACCAATCAAAGCGACAATCAACAATAATGACAAAATATTAGAAAGGTTATTGAACACTATAGACGAAAACGTACCGCGAATGAAAGCATTTAGACGGCAACTGCAAACTCATGTTAGTCTGCGCGGTTAAACAAAAGTACACTTAAATAAGGGCCGACACAAATATCCGTAACTACCTCCATTATCAAAAACATTAATGCAACTATTCAAAAACTTCAAATCGAGGAAACCTTTAATAAACACATCAGAAATTCGTGAATCAATTATGGATATTTCCGATCATCTCAAATTCTATCAATCTCATCTCGATATACTAAACTTGTGCGAATAACTAACAGAAAGATATTTGTTTATTGAAAACACTGTAAACGGAACTATAATATAATAATAATATAATATTTTGCACGTTTAAATTTGTTTTACAGTTCAATGATCACTCCATATGATTGAGTGTACTTACTAAAACATATATCACAGTCAAACGTAGCTCAATATCTCGACATAATAGAATTAAAGGCATATCAGTTAGATACTAGAATAATTTTCGTACTAAAAATAACTTTAGTCGAACCTGAAAAATACACTCTCTATCACTTATATCATATACCGATTCTAGATAATCGAACAAATCTTTATCACATTTTGTCAACAACTAATAAACAAATTGCGCGAGATGATGATCTTTGCTTTATACTACCAGTCACAACATGGAATCCTGCAAACCACGATAGCGAAGCATTTTGAGAGGCTCAACTCTTGAACAGACTTGACCATCTACCCAGAACATGCCAGTTTTATATATTCTTGCCAAGGGCTACAATATTCGAGAAATCAGTCGGAATTTGTGGTTAACAGGCCCTCTGCAAGTGACAATTAAATGAGAGATATAGACTCAGATCATTAAGACCAATACTCTAGTGAATAAGAGCCCAGAAATCAATCGATGCTTACGGCAATAAAACCTACAATTATCACCCAGTAAACATCCCTTTTGACTGCTGTAACCACATTCCAGAAAATATTTACTTACCAGATTTGAAGCCTTTGAAGTTAAATAAAATCCATGTAGAGCACCCGAACATAGCCCAGTATAAGTTAGACCAATATGCCGATCAGTTAGACCAATTAGTCAATCAACCTTTCGTGAAGAAACACATGAATTGATTCACAATCCTAACAATAACCCTCATTCTAATTTCCTTATACATCTTTTGGAATTGCCGAAAACGAAGAGGTAGCCTCAAGATTAAAATAGCCAACCTTAACGATAATGACAATCCACTCTTACCAGCTACAAGAGGATCTAATATTATCCAATAGAGACGAATCCTACCCAAGAGAAGACCGAGCATCCGCCTTGGCGACCAAGTCGAAGAAAGCGAAGAGATTGCACTGAACCCCAACAAGCAGAGAAACTGAAAGTTGTCACCACGCGTCAACTTTCATCTTAATGAGGGAGTTGTTATATCTATTCCCAGGAAGCAATGTCACCTCGAATCACGGTGCCCATGGTTCCCACCATATCAGATGACGGGTATCTCAAGGAGACGACGATACGAGAAGCTTTGTCAATAGAATCCGCCAAAGAAGCAAGTTCTGACTGACGCAGCATTCGCATAATATATTAATGCTGTAAATTGTAAATAGTCATGATTCGTTTTTAAGACTGTAACTTTGATTTTTAAAAAGTGAATTTTAAGTATAGTGATACAACATATCTATCATGACTATCTATTATCTAGTCTATCTCAAAAATAGTTTTAATAACGTTGTGTAAAATAAATGCAAGTTGTTCGTTATAATAATCTGTCGTACTTATATGTCTAAAGTAATAAAAGATTTCCCTTTAAATGTTTATCTTTTTAGTAAAAATATTATGTAATTCTGTATTTTAATGATGTTTTAAATTGTAGTTTACGTCAGTTTCACTGCAACTACGAAACGTGTACGTATTATACTAAATCATCAAGTTTGTGTCTAGTAATTTGATAGACAGACAGATATATTTATTCGATTAATTATTTAGTTTTTTCCAAGGGCCAATACCGTTTACATTGACTGGTTTTATTTCCTCATCTTTTCTAAGAAACATGTTTTCATTATTTGTCTAGGCAAATTTATACTTATAAACTTTTTGATACTCTTTCAATTCTTTCATAGTTTTTAGTAATAGAAGATTGCATTTTGAAAGTTCCTCGTTGACTATATATTTTATTTTCTCCTTGGTATTTCACCTTTTATAACATAACATAACAAAATAAAAAAAACAACGAAAGCATAAGTACCTCTTCCCAGCTGAGTAAAGATTTTACTAATTAGGGAAAACATTTTATTTATAATAAAAATTATTATTAAAAACAAATTATAATGCCTCTAGTATATTTTTACACATTCCTTAATAATACAATGCGACCAAAATTTACGCATAAACGCAGTTTTATTCCATAAGATTGAATACAAATAAGCGCATATCTTTCCTAATAACTGATCCATCAACAAGAATAAAAACACACACTGTCAACAAAAAAAAACAGAGCTACCATCTCCAGTTAATTGAAATATTCAGTTCTAATCAGCACGCTCTAAAATGTAATGTTAATTCAATGGACGGTTTATTACAAAGTTTCTGAACACTCTGTAGAGCATGCTGGGACAACTGAATGTTGCTTGCTTTTCGATGACAATATGTTTTTCAATCTTTTTGATGGATCAGTTATTATTTATGCGGTTTTTAGTAGAGCTTAGGGGAAAATATAGGTCCATTTTTAATAGTACGGAAGTCATAGTTTTAAAAAAATTTAATACTAAATAAACAATCATACATTTACAGACCAAATTGAAACGTATCTTTGTCGGTAAATCGAAAAGTATTTTGCAATATATTATATTTTTATAGGTTTTGAATTTAAAATCCTGTAATAAGACAGAAACAAAAAATCTAAATTTGACTAAGTACAAGCCCAAGTTGTTTAAAATACTTCGCTGATGAACTGCAAACAAGGGTCAGGATATTATTTTTAAGTAACGACAGTATAGTTATTTAGAATTAGGATTGGACCCAGTTCACGCACAGAAACAAAACGATACGGAATTCTCTGTATAAGTAGATTTGCGATGATAAGACACACACAACGTGCGATTCGCACTTAAAATTAATATTGCTTGATTCCTGTATAAAGGTGTCATAGCCATTTTCTTCTCTGTTGAACTGGCCCTAAAACTTGACGGTTCAAGTTAATTTGTAACGTCTGACTTACACGTTACATAAACCGTTCGAAAAGAAAAAATTCAAGGAATAATTTTTTAAGATTATATTTTATTTTATAACAATTTCTACAAACGCTGTATTGCAAACTGGAGTGTCGCGGACAGTGATCTTATATTTTGGATCCAAGAGTCTTATGAAGAGAATTAAGTGACTTCTCACCATTAAGCGACTTTTTACTCGAAAACAAATGTTTTTTGAAAGGGGTTCATTAATAAAGAAAATAGGGTTTTGAAATGAAGTAAATCCTGTATTCCTCACTTCACTGGTACCCATGCTTGTTTTCAGTAATATATATATATATATATATATATATATATATATATATATATATATATATATATATATATATATATATATATATGTATATATATATATATATATATATATATATATATATATATATATATATATATATATATATATATATATATATATATATATATATATATATATATATATATATATATAGCCACTGTTAATGGACGAAAATGTCATCTAAACAGGACGAAGGCCCCCTGGATTATCTCCAATAAAAGCTTAGATAAATCATATGAATGCTTGACAGGAAAGAAAGTAGTCAATGGAAAAACAGTGAGGATTACAAGTAGGCCCCGGTGTAGCAGTTTCCATGGTCAGATCAAATTTCGTCCTAGCTAAAGAAGTAAAATTACTTGCAGAAAATCTATTGTTGGGCACCGTAATAAGAGAGTCAACGCCTGTATATGAAAAAAATTAGTATCGGGCTTTTACTCCACTTAAATTCACCCTCAAGCAAAAAAAATAAATTCATTCGCACAATAGACTTGATTAAAAAAATTTGGCCTATCGTTTCATCCTGAACTTAATATCGTAACAATTGGAAACGAAAAATTGGTTTTGGTTAACGAAAAGGATATCCGAACAACAAACATCATACCTTCCAAAACTGTATGAATACCGGACAGCACAACAATAATTGTCCAGGGGAAACTGGAGACACATCGTGGCTGGACTAGTGCAGCCATTAGATCACATCAAGCCGGGGAAGTGCTTGTTCGGGAAAACTCTAGTATGAACAGACACTACAATTTTTGTACGGGTTTGCTAATATCTTTTACAGTTACAGTAAAAGTAATAAAGAAGATGTGATTGAGGTACCTTCGAACCAGTCAAATAAATAGTTAATTGTGACATGCCCAAATTTGATTCACAAAACAAGATCAAATTAACCAAAGATATTTTAGAAGCGATGAAAAAATTATGGGGTCATTTGTCAGAAGAAGAGTTTTAAAATGCCAACGATTTTATGTTACGTGAAGGAGACATATTTAAAACTAGGGACGGCCAAACCGAAAAAATATTTAGTAGAGAATATTATCAACATTGAAAAGGCAAGCATGATTGGATAACCACCACGAAGATTATCAACTGCAAAATAAGAGGAAGTTGAAAAATAAGTCAACAAAATGCTTCAAGATGCATGGACTTATCAAATAGCCAAATAGTCCATGGTCAGCACCTGTAGTTCTTGTAACAAAAAAAGATAAAAGTATAAGAATTTGTGCTGACTACGGTAGATTTAATGACGTCACCAAAAAGGACAGATACCTATTACCCACACTTGAGGATACTCTAACCACTTTGTCAGGATCCAAATGGTTTTCCTCCTTGGATTTAAAGAGTGTATATTGTGAAGTAATAATTTAAGAAGATAAGGAGAAAACTGCTTTTACCACGGGTAGCGATTTGTAGCAATTCAAAGTAATGCCTTTTAGGCTGTAAACTGCTCCCTTCACTTTTGAGAAATGTATGGAATATCTTTTAAGACATTTTACTTGAAAAACCTGCTTGGTGTACTTGGAAGATGTGATGATAATCGGTCAATCATTCGAAGATCATCTGAAAAACATCCAAGGCGTCCTCAGCCGTTTTAGAAATGTAAATTTGAAATTAAACTCAAAGAAATGTTGCTGGTTTCAAAAGAAAGTTGAATTCTTGGGATATTTTGTTTCTGAGGAGGAAATTCAGGCATGCTCATATTATTGAGGATTTGTAGTGAATCAAGCAATGTATTTAGAAGACTAAAATCAGCTTTTTGTTCTAGTTCTCTCTCGCTTTCCCTCAACAACATGGGATATCTATTTTGGACACAGATGCAAGCAATGTGGGCCTTGTCACAAATCCAATAATCTCAAAAACATGTTATAATGTAATACAGCCGTATAGTATCCAAACTTGAATAGAATTATTGCGTCACAAAAAGAAGCTTATGAAAATTAAAAATCCAGAGGACAATTAGTTAGATGGCTGGAAAAATTACAGCAGTTTTGCTTCCAAATTAAACATCGACCCGACAGACAACATAAAAATACCGATGCCTTATGCACAAAATCAAAAGATAAAACGGAAGGAATATGTTTACAAAGAAATCAAAGGATTTGACTAAGCCAGGTCACGCATAGTAAACCGAAGAATAGCGAGCAGCTCAACTAGATGACCTCGATATTGGCCTAATTTTGCACGAGAAAGAAAGTACCGAAGTTAGACAAGAATGGAGAGAATTTCCTGACAAAAATCTTGCATTCAAGACGCTGTGGGCTCAATGGGATTCATTAGTCGTTGAGGATGGATTGTTGAAACGAGTCTGGGAAAGTTCTGATAGAAAAACCACTAAAATGCAATTAGTTCCCAAAAAAAGAATCCAGGACATATTACGAGAACTACATGGAGGAAAATCCGGAGCGCACCTTGGAGAAAATATAGACTCTAGATAAAGTTCTGCAAGTGAAGGCTACATGAGGAGATCTCGTAGACCAACGAGATAATATAGAGTCAGTTTGACATTCAAAAAAACAGCAATAGGCGTGGCTGGGAAATTGCCAGTGTCTGAAAATTGACGTAACAAATATATCCTAGTCGTCATCGATTATGTTAGTAAGTGGCTTGAAGCATTTACTCTCGCGAACCAGGAGGTTACAACAATCGTCCAAGTTTTGCTTGAAGTCTTTAATACATATGGAATTCCACTGAAACTTCATTTAGTTCAAAGACGAAATTTCGAGTCATCCATTTTTAGGAAAGTTTCTGAAAACATGGGGATACGAAGAACTAGAAAAACACCTCTACATCCTTCGTCTATAGAAGAACATATACCCACATTATTGCCAGAAATCAGCGCGACTGAGACCTACCCTTGTTTCTGTTGGCTTATAGGACACGGTTCATGACTTCACGGGTGAGAATCGACCCAGAATTATTTCTGAAAGATAATTACGGCTGCCCTGTTCGGATTGCCGAATGAAAAAAAAAAGAAATACGATCATACTGAAGAAATCCACTAACGTCTTCTTAAAATTCACGAGGTAACACGTGATTGCATAAAATCATCCAGTGGTCGAATCAAAACCAGGTATGATATTAGAATCAACCTAGTTTCTTCAAAATTGACTTGCTTTGCTTGTATAACCATACCAAAAAAAGGGCTATCTCCAAAATTGTATCAACACTGGGAAAGGCTATACCGAAAAATCAAGAGGATTAATGACTTGGTTTATCGGATACAGAAAAGTTTAAAAAGCAACGAAGTTGGTATACCTGGACAGACTGACGAACTGTCATGGTCAAGAAGCTGATCGGGAGGACCAGAATTAAGAGGGGAGCAGAGTGGCGGTCGTTTGAAAACTACCCAACTGAGTCATCAAACACAAAAGTTTATGTTCCTTGAGAAAGTCGTAAACAAACACGTCAGGTACCTCCGAGACGAGTACAGAGTTTTTGAAAAGTTCCCGTTGTTGTTGTTGGTTGTTGTATTGAGTAAAAGTTAAAGAAATGTTTGTTATAAAGCGAATCCGTAGCAATATTAATAAAAATAAGAGACAATTCAAAACCATATTAAGTTCTAACGAAGTTAGTAAATTTTTGGAGAATGTATGCTTCGTCCGCCGTATCTCCGTTATTATTCATTATTTAAACACGTTTCTGTAAGGGAATTAATCAGAAAAATACGCCTGTTCATTCAAAAATAAAACACGTTGCGCAACATGCGGAAAATAGCGTGAATTTTCTCGGGTATAATATAAAATACCGCCCTAATCAACGTAGTAAATCTTCAGGTAACAAGCAGCGCGACCACCACCTCTGAGCGGAGGGATCGACAAATCATTTAAAAGCACTTTCGTAACGCTAGTTGGTAGAGCTTTACCGACTCGAAGCCTCCAGTCGACGACCCGGCTTCAGCAGCAGCAGCAGAAAAGTAAGCAACCACTACTGGGACCTAATGGAGTAACCAGCCAGCGTCGTCTCCCCTCACTGATGGCTGAAGCCGTCATGAAGCACTGCCATGTCGCCAGTGAATACGTAGGTATATGAAAGGTAGACTAGGTGGAATATTGATATAGATAGATATCTCTCTCATCCATACATTACACCAACGCGTTTTCACACGCATACAGTAACACAAATAATTCCTTACCTGAGGCCAGATTCGGGGTCCATGGCTACTACACATTTATTTCATCCTTCAGGCTAGTACTTGGGTCTGAGTTCTGGTACTCTTCTATTCTTTCTGTCTCTCTCATACACATACACTGACACACATACTTCCTTACCTGCGGCTACATTTACCCATCCTTCAGGCTAGTACCCGACTCCGAGATTCTAGTCTGTCCTTCCTGTCTCCCTCTCTCTCACACATACACATACATACTATATATGCGGTCAACACCTATTTTTTTCTACTTATATATTCTCGTGCAATTGCACCGTATATGGTGAGAATACCCAACTGAAACGTCGGTTTTTTCAGAAGTTTGAGAGTTTTGAATGGTTCGCCCTGTAGCTTTAGCTTTAACATTTGAATTAGACAGAAGGTCATTTAATTTAGTTAAATTTGGTAATTCTAGGATACCACTGTCCAATTTGTTGCTTTGTTTAATGTTTTGTACTAAGTGCCGCATTCGGCAGACAATAAAGATTGCTGACTAAATTATTTGTAGCTTGAAGAGCTTTGTAAGTTTTTATTAAGTTCCAAAGAACTGTCGACTGACCAGCAAATTAGGCAAATTTATAGGGTAAATATCATTATATAAAGACTCCAATTCGCCCCTACATTACGTGTCAACATGATTTTTTAAATTTTCCTTTTGGAAGTAGCCATTGGCTATTTCTATAAAGCTATTACTTTCTCTTTTACTACGTTCAGTTCACCTTACTAACGTGGCCGCCGGGTGGATACATTTCTATAACTTTTTTACAAATTTTTGTTAAAATTCAAACACCGACAAAGTGGCTTACTTTCTGAAAACTTGGTGTAAAGTCTTTCAAGAGACCTGCAGTTTAGTTTTTGTTTAAAATTGTTCAAAAGTTTATGTTCACTTCACTGATTTTTTGACTAAATCAATTATTCACTTTACAGTTTTTTGATCCAAAGTTTGTTCAACTGAGTAAGAGTTTATATTTACTGTCTTTGAAAGCAACAAAAACCTTGCCCTAAGTACACTGTTTACAACTAAATGTTCTGAGGACAACAATATAACTTTTATTGACAAATTTTACAAAACGATAAAAAATAAAACTTCTTTAAAATCTTAACATTTGTCCTATGGATCTTTTTGTAATTTTACTTTTATTGATGTTTTTGGTGGGAAATATTCCTCTTTTCATCAACGTTATAAAATTATAACCTCGTCTCCGGAAGTTATCAAATAATTCTTTTGATTAGTTACAATTAACACTTACGGACTTACCACTCCGTTGGGTAGAGATCAGATGTTTATAGTCCAAAAATCACTTTTTTATCAAAGCTTATTCGAAAATATTTATCAAAAGAATTTCACAATTAAAATACAACAGTTGTTAACAAACGTGATTAAAAGAAAAAAATTTGAGGGTAGCAACAATTAAAATTTTGTTATAAACAATTCAGCAATAATAATTAATACTACTTATTCCACCACGGCGTTCCACGTAAATGTTAGTCGCGAAAATTCTACTATACGTTAGTTCTAAAATACCAATACAACATGCAAATTAAGTATCATGCACTAAATGAATAATAAATAAATTTAAATTTTCAACTGTATGTAATAAGACACGGTTGTTCTAATGCAGCTACTCCAGACAAGCCTTTATAGTTAAGAGAGCCCGTAAATTTTTCAGTAGCTGTCCAACGAAGAGTCTAATAGAGATCTAAATATTATCCTAACCTATACATGCCCTAATTCGCGAAAACACTCGGTACACGAACTTTACTACTACAAGTTTTATCTGATAAATTTAGGAACTATCCAATCAAGGAGAGAATCTTTATTAGACACAGTTTCGATATGTCAAGATTACAAAAAACTCGACTCAATTAAGGTAGAACTTAAGCTTGTTAAAATTGTTAATAGAAAATACTAATATGTGAGACAAAGCACACACTAAATAACAGTAAATGAAAAGATGTATATATATATATATATATATATATATATATATATATATATATATATATGTATAGTATAGTATTAGACAAATGTTTCGACAAAATTGGAACACAAAATTGGTTTACTTTTAATGACACTTTAAAAATTAGCAAAAGTTATTTATTTAAAAGCAAACATATTATTAAGCAATTAATAAATAAAAGGGTCGCGAACTTGGAGAGACTTTATCAGATAACACTAATATTGCCTACATAGGGTTGTGATCAGTAAGCAATTAAACAATTTATCAAAAATTAATTTACATTAAAATATAACACAAGTCAGTTACAAAAATGTTTAAATGTTCAAATAAGTTATTAAATGTTTCAATAGTTCAATGAGAAAAAAATTATTAACTTTGAATATTATGAGTAAGTTCACTTTTTGAAAAAAATAAATTAAAAAAATTAAAGTCAACACTGCTGAACGCTAAGAAATGGAAGCTCACACTTCAACACTTCAAGGGAATTAAATGCACTACCGGATTACTTCAAATAAAATAATAAACACTAAAGACTACTTTAGAGCTAAGTGCTATACAAAATTTCAGATAGAAGCTCCGGCGTGCATCCCCCGTTGAAGGAAAAAATTCCTTATCGATGGATACGGTGCTATGCACGTTGACTTTACGAATGACTGGAACTAAATTCTGGCCAAAAACCGCTCTGGTTTTGTTAGCAATCCACGGTCTCCTCCCGAAATGCAAGTTTGGACCAATCAGAGCGAAGTTGCACTCTTGGCATTCTGGGAATGTTGGTAATTTCTAAATTCGATAAAAAATCAACAGGTTTATTTAGCGCGGCTATTCTTGCATTATTTAATAGGACTCTACGTATACTTTATATGAGCATCATCGCCGTCGCATGGTAAGAACATTTTTAGGTGTAAAACGAAAATCGATTAAAATTATCCTTTCCGTTCGGAATTTGAAAAAATATAAGTCTTGATAAAACCAATGATTCATTTTTCCTTAACTTTTGAAACCAGTACGAGCGCGCTAGATTAAATTTTTATTTTATCACTTTTCGATTAGACGCTATGAGTAAAAATAGAACTTAATTTTTTCAGAAAAATTTCCCTTAAAAATTAAAAGTTGACCAAAAAAGTCATGCTAGAATTCAAAATGAAGCTCATAACAAATTATACCTTTCTGTTTAGTTTTATTATCTCTCTCTTGGTTTAGATTTTATGGAGGGTTTTCTGAAGGAATTTTGACTTGTCTCTTGTTTATTTATCTGAAGGGCTTATGATATCTAGTTAAAACTTTTAGTTAACAACAAAATGGTATAATCTTTTGGTAAAAGCTTTGATTGTTCTTAAAGTCTTTATTTATCTCTATTTTAAATGATTATATTTGCGTCAAGCAAATTGTCATACTCCCGCCGAGCAGGCCTTATCTTCCATTATCTCTTGTGTGTAAAAGGATAGAAAAAATCATTCCTGCCACCCTCGAAGTTTCTTAGAATAGTTTTAAGTAAGATATGTGTGGACAACATTGGCTTAGGGCCCTAAATTTAGCAATGAATGTTTTTTAAAAGTTATTTTGTTTTCTGCTTTTTAAGAAAGAGATTAATAGGTTTTATATCAACTTTTTCGTGTCTTTAAACTTTACGTAATGCTTTTTATATATAGTAAATAGATACGATTTCACGACACCTAGTCTGATAGATTATCTGTATCGATTGCCCTTGGTAAGTAACCAGGTAATGTATTCCAGTGTAAGTATCCCGTACCACAAAAACACGCACGCCCCCCGTATTACCGTTCTTCCACCCTATTAACCACTTCTGTACCGACATCTTTACGGCCTGTGATAGGCTCGCAGCCGACGACTATTCCAGGAATGTCACATCTTGCTACCGCCAACACGTTCCCTACCGAAAGTGCATAAATGAAACATTCATTTTTTTGAAAGGACTGATCCGGTGGATTTTATTGAGCGTCTGCAAGACCGGTTGCCGTGTTTGCCCAAGCTACTGCAAGAAGAAGCCGTTTTGTGGTTCCAGAATAACCATTAACTATAGCAGCCCTGAAGTGCGTTTCTGTCCGACTTTCGCACCTTCTATTTTCCTCCCAACTACGCCGATAACTTGAAAGAGGGAATCAGTCGTTTTCAGAGATCAAAAGAATCATCCAGCCGATATATTACCAATATGCAGACCCTCATACGCTGGCATGGTACTATTGGATCTGGCGAGGAATTGCGGTGGCTTTACCGAAACCTACTGCTCGAATACCGACAGTACATCCGTAGAACCGACATCACTGATATACCGTCTTTCTCCTAGATTGTGAGAGAAACCGAGCTACTCCTGGAACAGCTGAAACAGTTCCGTTTTAACCACCAAGCAACACATGACAGAATATCAGTACCCAGCAGTAAGCGCAATCCAACTCAAGAGAGTTAATGTACGACTAGTAGAAGACCACCGGGCCAACGAAACCTGAATCAACTACAAGACGAAATTTGCTGGAGATGCGGAGAACCCCGACACTGCTGAATCGACTGTCTAAGGACACCGAAGCTGTTCTGCTCAAGAAGTAGAAAAGATGGAGTTTTTTCCCGAAACTGCCCGTCTGCCGTTCGGAAAACTAAACCAGCGCTGTACCGTCCCGTAGTCAGTCCAGCATCGCCGATCCAATACTTCGAACTCTCCTGTCACACCTTACATGCTTCCGATACCCGTCCACACGCCACAGTCTACATCCGGAACATACAATTCTATGCTCTTATTGACACCGGAGCTCCAAATTCTTCCATGGGTGACTTAGGAGCCGAATTATGCCAACAGACTAGATACCGGAAGGAACGGAGTGCAATCCCATTAGCATGACTCGAAACTGAAATAGCCCCATCCCGGGAACGGTGAATGCGGTGATGGGCTTACTGTCTTCGGAAAGGAACCTGCCGGTAAACTTGCTTAAGATCGGTACTGGAGATATACCGGGCTCTTTGAAGCTTAACCAGTATGGCATTTATATATGGTACTGGATAGGCGTCTTTACGAGAGACAGCGTTAACTTTTTAGAAATCTATGCAAAAACGGTATTTTCGATCTCTCTTGTGGACTATCACTACTGATGAACTACATGAGCTGTCAGAAGGTTCAATCACGCCACCACTGGCTACTTTTGTATTTATGACGGTCAATCGGATGATGGGCCTATTATAGGACCAGAACTTGATCCCTTCTGCTTTGCCTATATGGACATCATAGTCCTGGGAGAGACCTTTGTGAAGTTTTCCGTCGTCTTCGACGTGCCAACTTATAACTGAATCCAGAAAAATGCCAATTTGGTAGCCGCTCACTCCGTAATCTAGGACATCTTTTCACCACCGATGGTATCTGGGAGTCGCCTCCTGGTAGCGACGTTTTGTCTAAAATTTTTCGCAAATTTCCGCTTCCTTGAATCTCCTTCTTAAGAAGAGTATCCGGTGGACCTGGACATCAGAACGACAGAATTCATTTCACGAGCTAAAGTCTTGCCTAACCGAAGACCCAGTATTGGCTTCACCAGACTTTTCTAAGCCATTCGTCTTGTAGACAGATGCATCCAATAATGGGCTAGGTGCAGCACTGATTCAACATGGGTCTGAAAACGACTATTTGATTGCTTATGCAAGTCGCAGTATAAACTCCAACAAGAAGAAATTCTCCGTCACCGAAAAGAAGTACCTATTGTTTGGGGATTAGAGAAGATGAGACCGTATTTAGAAGGGTATCATTTCACCGTTGTCGCCGAACGATGGCTCCATTCCATTAAAAGTCCTGCAGAAAAAGGTGTTTTAAATCGAGTGGTTGATGCATTATCACAAGACCTAGTCAACACCGAAGACTACGAGGAAATATCCAACCCGATTTTATTCTTCTGTACCGTCACTTTTGGGATATGTTCGATCTGACCGAAACTGAGATAACCGACCCATGGAAAGTGTATGTCTCAAAGTTTGCCCGCAAAACCGTTCTAAAAGAAAACTATAACAGGGTCACCGCTGGCTACCAAGGTATAGCTAAAACAATTACACGTATTGCTCTTTAGTATTATCGGCCAGGAATATTCCGAGATATGCCCAATATGTCCGGAGCTGTTCATCTTGCCACCGACATAAAACTTCTCCTCAACAACCACCCGGTAAAATGCTTTTTTCGAAAAATGACCAACCGTGGGATACTGTAAGTATAGTCGAATGCGGTCTTGTCGTGCGGGTCCAAAGGTCACCAACATTATGAATCAAATCAGAAAACACAGTGAATACCAAAATGTTGTGTGATTCTTTTATCGAGCTATTAAATCTCGATGGGCTATTTACAAATATACAGGGAGAAAGAAAATAGTTTTTTTTATTATATTAAGCAATATTATTTTATATATTAAATGCCGAGAGACTAAATAAGAAAATTCCCTAAATATGTATTTGGTTAAAATTTTCTGGTTGGCAAAAACAAAAATACACAAAATGGCAAGCGTCTTAATAAAGTCGGAAGCCGGTTAGAATCATAGGAACAATCAGGATATGTTCTGTTTATACAGCCACTTAATGAAAGTGAGATTCTCAATCACAAAAAATTATGAGCTTCGCTTGACCTAAAAATCTAACCACTTATACAGTGTCATTTATTTAAATGCGGGCCACCCCTGCGCAAAGAAAACTTGTTTTTTTTGTATTGTGATAACAAAAAAATTTTATTTTGCAAAAATATTATACACTTTTGTTAAAAACATAAGATAATTATTAATTGCGGCTTAGCTAAAATATATATATATTATATATGTCATATATATATATATATATATATATATATATATATATATATATATATATATATATAACGAAAAATACATGCTATATATATATATATATATATATATATATATATATATATATATATATAGCCTGTATTTTTCGTTAGACCCGAATTTCTGGTAAAGCGATTTTACCGATTTTTATATATCAAATTTTGCCTTATAATTAATAAAAAAGTGTACTTGGTTTAAACACGCTTTAAAATTGGAACAAGTATTCTTTATTTATTTATTTATTGCCTACAAAATTACAAATGTACTAAAAAGTAAGCAAAAAATGTTGTCAAATATAATTTTTAAATTAAAATTCACTGGCTAATATCCAGGAGCCAGTGGCAAAAGCTCTGAGAATCGATATAAGAAATGTACAGAAACTTGTGCATGAAAAAAAACATAATTTACTTCCGAAGAAGATTAAGAAATGTACACGAACAAATCCAAAGGCAAAAGAGTTAAGTTACAATGCAAAAATGGATATTCATAATGCAATTTATGATTTATACTCGTCAAAGACTAATATAATCCTTCAGAAACTTTTTAATATTATAGACTAAAAAATATCATCATCACTTAAAAAGTCCTAATCTTCTGAGTCGTCCTCAAATGGCGCATTGATCATTGGTGCTATTTCGACATCTAGAACTCGTTCTCGATTCCACCAATCCCATATTAATTTATCCGTATGTTCCACAGATTTCTTCCAATATTCCGGCGTAATATAATTTAATGAAACTTGCCAAACAATTTGCACTTCATCTGATGTAAGACCATCGTTCACGTGTTTTTCATAATATCCATTTTTTCTTCGGCATATATTGTTGGTTTTTTAGTACATTTTGCCATTAAAAGAAGTTCTAGTTTCAGCATATTGGGTAAAGGATTTTGTTTTTGTTTTATTAGCCAGTAATAAATATCACTTTTCTTCCAGGATAAAGTAGGTTGTTTATTTAAGATTCTTAAATGATAAGATGCATTGTCCAGAATGATTGGATTTGGATGTTGAAGAAAACAGAAAACTTGCACCTGGGAGAAATCCTGTTGAAGAACCTGCATGCAAAATGATGAACCGTTTTCCCGTCCCACATCCCTTTTTCTCTTGACGCTTTTTACAGACTCGTCCTGCCAAGATTTCGAACCACTTTCATTAGAAAATATCCAAGTCTCGTCTAAAAATACCACTTTTCTAAATTTTGATTTAACATTTTCCGTATATTTCTTTAAAAACTGGATACGCTGACTTGCTATATGTGGCAACTCGCATAAAAAACTTCGATTACAGTCCTTTTTATATGGAAAACCCAACATTTTTATTAATTTTGACAACGATTTTAGTCCAATTTCCAATATGCCTCGATTTTTTAAAGCTTCTTTTAAAACTTGAAGGGTTATATTAGTTTTTGATGTGTATAAATCGTAAATTGAATTACGAACATCCATTTTTACATTGTCACTTAAGTCTTCTGTGTTTGGCTTTTTTCGTGTACATTTCTTAATCTTCTTCGGTAGTAAATTATGCTCTTTTTCATGCACAATTTTCTGCACAGTCCTTATATCGATTCCTCCCAGAGTTTTTGCTACTGTCTCCTAGATATTGGCCGGTGAATTTTCATTTTCGAAATAGTTTATTAGATTTAATATAATTTTTTCGCTTGTGGATGCAAAAAACCCGAAAATTGTTTTCTATTACTCATTTTGTCACTGACTTGTAAATCTGATTTTGAAGTGATATAATAATAATAATAACACAAGAAGTTTGCAATGAAACACATCAAATATATACGCATAACTGGAGATGTCCTGGAATAGATAACATTCATAACTTCTGGTACAAATAGTTTACCTTCACACATGAAGCTCTCACTCGCCAAATTAATGAAATTATTTTAAAACCTAGCACACTCCCCAGTTTTCTCACCCAAGTAATAACATACCTAAAACCCAAAAATTCAGACAATAAGGACCCGTCAAATTACCGACTTATTACGTGCCTTCCAACCCTATATAAGATCATCACAGCCACAATTACCAGGAGAATAGAACAACATCTAGCACACAAAAACATTCTAACGGAAGAGCAAAAAGGTTGCAGGAAAAACAGCCGAGGATGCAAGGAGCAGCTAATTGTAGACAGCGTCATCATGGAACAAACCAGGAAAAATTATAGAAATCTTCATACTGTTTAGATTAAGAGAAAGTCTCTGATTCGATACCTCACAGTTGGCTAACCAGAGTGCTAGAATTATACAAAGTCAATAAAAACATCAGGCAACCTGAGAACACAAAAAGTGCATATCGAAACAGAAGAGATCTACATCAGACGAGGTATATTCCAGGGAGATTCACTCAGCGCTTTGTGGTTCTGCCTCTGTCTCAATCCACTCTCAAACACACTGAATAACACAAACTTCGGATTCCAAATTAAACAGACATAAAATTATATGCAAGCACAAAGGCACAGCTAAAGGAACAGAAAATTCTTCCACAACAAACAAACTAACCTCCACAAGGCAATAGTGAAGGAAGACAAGAATTATACACCGCTCGACCTGTCTCAAACGAGCTACGCAGCAGACGCACACAGTCACATCCACTCACGACTAGAAAAGATGAACGCCTGGTCTGAAAAAATACTTCACGGAAGACACAGATACCACATAAAGCAAGACTACATACATAAAAAGATTTCACATACGTCGTTACAAGGAGGCCAGCTGTTCCCCGAAACAGAAGGCTTCCTGCTTGCCATCCAGGACAAAGTCGTAGCAACCATAAACTACCAAAAGCACATCATCAAGGACACAACCATTGAAGACGAGAGTAGGAGATGTCACCAGCAGAGAGAAACGATCGATCACATAACGAGTGGATGTAGAATAATGGCCGGAACTAAATACACCGCGAGACACAACTCAGCAGCGAAGGTCGTTCATCAAGCATTAGCAACAACATATAAACTAACGGAGAACGGAGACCCTTACTACCATTATACACCAACGCCCATACTTGAAAACGAAGACTACAAGCTCTACTGGGACATTGACATCTACACAGATAAAACAATCCCCGCAAACAGACCCGATATCACCTTTCAATCTAAAAAAGAGAAAATCACTTGTTTAATTAACATGGTCTCAACGACGAGAACGTCCAAGCGAAATACGGTGAGAAGATCGCCAAATACACCGACTTGGCAATGGAAGTAAAAAGGCTGTGGAAACAGGAAAGAATCATCATTGTTCCTCTCGTCATATCAGTCTCACCCCAACAACGTTTACACCGCATTTGGCTCAATTAGGAATTAATACAGACATTCACAGGAACATTTAAAAATCGGTCATTTTGAAAACATGTAGCATCGTTAGATCATTTCTTAATACTTAATATAGTTGTTTTTTTTTTCATTTTTTTTTATTTTTATTTTTTGTACTGATTTGGTATAATCCCGTTAGTATAAAATACAACCACAGGAATACTGTGAGACAACAAATCATAATAATAATAATAAATTACTTTTATTAGAAAAATAAATGGTTACAGATTTATGTGTTAATAGCCAAAAAATATTCAATAAAAAAAAACAAATTGAAGGTGGAGATTCGAGCTCATCCTGGCGAAGTCTAGCCTTAAGGCTACTCTTACTCAACCTAAGTTGAGTGTGAAAAGCCACCAAGCCTAATTAAGATTATTACATTAGTATAGTAGACGGTACCTAAAACATTAGTAAGTTAAAGCATTCTTAACTATATAGAGTTTTTTTTGTACAATAAAAGTGAAGTTATACTTGAAAATAATAAAAAAATGGAATGTTGGAATATACAGGCAGACAACCCTTACCACCGTAGCAGCCCGGCACCAGGCCAGTCTTTGACTATCGCCCACGTAGTTGCTCTTCAAATAAGTAGGAACGTAGCTTATATTTAAATTTATTGATATTATAAAGCTTTAATTCTTCAGGTAATGAATTGTATAAATTAATTGAATTAAATGAAAAGTTTCTCTTAAACATTGCAGTTTTATACTGAGACCTTGTAAGTTTATTTTTAAACATTTCTATTATGAATATTTCTACGAAGAATGAATTTGTGTTTTAATAGGTTGGAGCTATCAGGAGTATTAATTAGTTTATGCATAAAGTTCCCTAGGTGGTGTCGCCTGCGGTTTTTCATATTAAGCCACTTACATTCACATATTTTTCCAGATATGTGATCATATTTTCGAACATTAAATATTAGTCTACAACATGCATTTTGTACTTTTTGTATTCTGTATTTTCGCGTTCATATAGACAAGGACCGTAAATCACAGTAGGTAAATTGCGAGAGAACTAAAGATTCGCATAGTAGTTTATTTAAACTAAAATTAAGCAAATGGCGATTGCTATAAATTAGTTTGAGAGAGGCAAAGGCCTTTTTAACGAGTTTTTTGACGTGTTCGCAGAAACGCAATTCTTCATCTAAAATCAGACCCAAGTTCTTAGCCTGTGGGGTAAAGATTAGAGGAATATTATTAATTTGTAGATTTAAATGGGATTTGACAAAATTTCGTTTATTTTTTGTACCAATGCATAATATATTAGATTTTTCGGAGTTTAATTTTAGGTTGTGTTCTTCGGAGAGTAGCCTTATTCTTTCTAAATCCGAATTGATATTCCGAACAGTTTGCCGGATATCTGAGTGATAGAAAGAGTAGTAAAGTTGGGTATCATCGGCGTAAGCTTGAGTTTTGCAGTGAATAGAGGATGTAATTATTTCTATGGTATAAATGATGAAGAGTAAGGGAGACAGAATAGAACCTTGTGGTACACCGGAGTGAATTGTTATGCTGTTAGACTCTTTGTTCTTATAAATTATTTTTTGAGAGCGATTATTTAAAAATGAATTAATAGTTTGACGGCATCGTTGTCGAAGCAATAATATCCTAATTTCGCACATAGTAGCCTGTGATCTAAATTTTCGAAAGCTTTTGAGAAATCCAACAAAATAACAACACTTACTTCTCCTTGATCATTGGCTTTCATAATATCATCTAAGACTGTCGCTAATGATGATGCTGTGGAGAAATTTTTTCGGAAACCGTTTTGGCAGTCCGGAATCAGTTTTTTTCCATAAAGTATTTAATTATTTGATCATAAAGCACTCTTTCTAAAATTTTAAAATGCTAATAATTCTTAAATCTGATAATCGTTGAGGATTACTTACTTTTGGAAGAGGTTTTCCCAATGCAATTTCCCAAAGTTCCGGAATACAACTATTTTCAATAGCGCTATTTATAATGTGCAAAATAATATTATCAATATAAGAACTGCATAGTTTTAACATTTCATCCACACCTTGTGGATTAGTTTTAACTGTATTTAAGGCAATCTGAAGTCGCCAGTGAAAAACTGAAAACATTTTGGGGGTCCAATGTATTGTTTTTATAAAAGTTTGTTTTATCATTGCATGTGTGAGAAATGCTTTGTAGAAAGGAAGCGAAATATTTATTGATATCATGCGGATTAGAGAGATTATATGGGAGTGTATTTAAATTGTTGTTGCGAATGTTTAAATGGTTCAAGGCTTTCCAAGTCAAGGATGAGTTATTTTGGGCAGTAATGTTAGAAAGATATTCTTTCGTAGATGTTCTGACATCAGCAACAACGCGATTTCGAAGAATCCTGTATTTTCACGGTCTAATTCATTTTTACTTCTTTTGTATTTTTGCAAGGCTTTATCCCTTTGTTGTTTAAGAGTTCTAGTTTCATCATTGAGCCAAGGTGCTCTAGGCATAGTTATTCGCGCTTCACGGGGAGGTGCGTGCTTGTCAAACAGTTTGATGATAAACTCGTTGAAAATAGTTATTTTGGTATCCAAATTGCGCTCTCTAAAAATGTGATGTCAAAGTAGATGTGTTAAGTAAGTCATTATGGAAGTTTTGATAATCGAAAGTTTTAAAACAGCGATTCTTTATTTTTTGAGGTGGATTTTTTTTTGTATTTGAGATTTAATTTAACATAAACTAAACTGTGATCAGAGATGCCCTCAGAAGATGGTACGCCACATTGCTCAATAATATCAGTGTTGTTTATAAATATAGGGTCAATTAATGTGCTTAACTTGTCTGTTACCCTAGTCTGTTCCTCTAAAATTTGTGTTAAGCCATAGGATTCAAAGGTGTTAAAAACTGGGTTATTTAAATTTAAAAAATTAATATTTAAGTCACCAAGACATACAAATATATCAGAACCAGGAAGTGTGCCTGTTAATATATTATCAAAATCCGAGATATAATTATTAATAGAAGTATTAGGGGGCCTATAAAAGGCAGCAATCACAACAGTTTTTTGTCATATCTTAATCTTCAAAAATAAATATTCTAGGGCTTCAGTTACTTGAAAGTCAAAGAAAATAGTTTCATGTTTTAGACAAGTTTTAACGTAGGCACCCACTCCATCCCCTTGGCCATGTCTGTCTTTGCGGATGAGCCGGTAACCAGGAATACTCACTAGGTTACTATCGGTATTTTCAGTTAACCATGTCTCAGTTACACAAATAATGTCATAATTATTTACCTGTACTATCTGCGAGAAATCATTGAAACCTGTAAAAAAAGATCTAACGTTCAAATGTGCGATTTTCATAGTAGGTTATTAAAATTAAATTAAATTAATTCTAAAGCTGATGCGGTTGCTTTCTGATAAAGGTATCTAAATTCGAGAATGATATGTTATGTAATATGTAAAGAACAACAGAAGAGACAAAAACCAAGTGAAGCCGCAAAGGAGAGCAAGGGATGTCCACCCTATCCCAAAATGTATAGGTAGAATTTTATTTATATATATGTATTAATAAATGTATTGGTCCTTGTGATAAGAATCTTTTAGGAGAACTATAAATTTAAACAAAGTTGGAGAAAAAATACGACTTATAGAAGGGTATAATAGGTATCGCCCTGAACGTCATTGTAAACGGAAACGTAAATTTTATAATAATAGGGTAGAAGTGTAAGAAGATTAACCATATATCTAAAATTAAATAAATATTCTTAAGAGTCTATATGTAATCACATAATTACTCCAAATAATGTTGCGTAAATTTTACAATAATAATAAAGAAGAAATGTGAGAACATTAACCATATATCTAAAATTAAATAAATATTCTATCTCTAGTCTATATGTAATGGCGCAGTTATTTCCATTAGGTAAATATTAAATTACTGTTATATATACAAATGCCGATTAATAAATTTGAACCGTGCAAAATACTAGTAACTTTATAGGGTACATTTAAATGTAATTACAAACTTTGTTTCCAACAGTACCTACCTAAGTATAAATAAAAAATAAGTTCTGAATGCACTTAACGTGTGGGAAAATAAATACCTAAATTATTCAATATTAAATTAATTTCATAATATAAAAAGAGGATCTCGGTGATATAACATTTATACTATTTATATATTTATATAAGCAAGGACGATAGTGCATTTTTGATCGCTCAAAGATTTTTGCAACTGCTGGTATTTATATGTTTATCCTCTTTTTTCATATGAAAATATCATAGGTCTATCTAATTCATCTTCCGGATATTATGCAGAGGGTATGATTACACGTAATAAAAGAAAAATAAACTTAAAGAGTTTGTCATTGATAAATCGAATGACCCGCACGATAACACTGCTTTTGACTATACCGATTTAGTTGGACCCTTGCCTCGATCAGCCAAAGGACACAGCTACATTGTCGTTTTTCAAGACCGTTTTACCAAATGGGTACAGTGCAGAGCGATTGGAAAAGCCACCGCCAGAGTCATAAGTCAAGCTTTCTATGACGAAATCATCACTCGCTTTGATTGTCCACGCACCCTATATCCGACAAAGAGACTCAGTACACCTGGCAAGTTTTCAGAGAACTTTTTCGAGCAATGGATATCAATCACCGTCTAACACTACCGTACACACCGCAGGCGACTCCCATAGAACGCACTTACAAAACGATCAAGAAAATTGTAGCCCAATTCTGTGAAACCGATCATAGAAATAGGAACGTGCATCTACCAGATTTAGTATTCGCTGTTAATACCTCCCTACATAACTCTACAGAGTGCTCACCGGCTTTATTTAACTCGGGACGCGAATTTGACCCTCCAAAACAGTTATACCGGAAGTAACAAAAAGCAGATCCCACCGAAGCAACCGAAGCTGACATGCCTCAGGTCGATCTGCATACCGCAAGACACCAGAAATTGAAAGACACCTATGAGCTGTTTCGTGTCAATCTTGGAGGAGCCTTTACGACCCAAAGTCCTCACTACAATCATCGTCACCGAGAATAGAGATGTCATGTTAGCGATAAGGTTCTAAAACATTAAAATCCGCTTTCATTTGCCGTAAAAGGTTTTGCCGCAAAACTTGCTCCCAAATACTCCGGCCCTTATACCGTAATTAAAGTTGCTTCACCAGTTATATATGATCTTAAAGCATCGTCTGGCAAATAGCTTAGACATATTAATGTCAAAGATCTTAAACCAGCTCAAGATTAATCCACTTATTACTAATCACCGGCCGACTACCGTTCGTCGGAATAGATTGCAGACTTAACGTAATACCGCATATTCTAGTGGGAATGGGTGAGATATCAGGACGATGTCTAGAGGTTCACCAACCATTCAATCCGCCATCCTGCGGCCTGTCAGAAGAATAAGACTCCAGAACACCACTCCTTCATATTATTTTAGAATTGTATTTGTTTAGGGACCTAGTATTAAGTTCAACTTTCAAATATTTATAAACAAATATTTTTCCGAAGATGGGTGGTGTGTAATGAAGCTACTAAATTTTTGGGGAATGTATGCTTCGTCCGCCGTATTTCTGTTATCATTCATTATTTAAACACTTTTTTTCAGGAAATTAATCAGAAAAATACGCCCGTTCATTCTAAAAATTAAACACGTTGCACAATGTGCAGAAAATCGTGTGAATTTCCTGGGGCATAATACAAAATACCGCGCTAATCAACGTAGTAAATCTTCAGGTAATAATCACGTCGCGTCGCGGCCTTTTAAGCAGCGTGATCACCACCTCTGACTGGAGGGGCCGACAAATCATTTAAAAGCAGGTTCGCGGCGTAAATTCGCCAGTCGGTGGAATTTCACCGGCTCGAAGCCTCCAGTCGAAGATCCAGCAGCAGCAGGTAAGCAACTATTACTAGGTGAGCAGTGCAGTGAGCAGCCAGTGTCGTCTCCCCTTACCGAAACCTGCAACCGTCGCGACGCACTGCCATGCCGCCAGGGAATACATAGGTATATGAAAAGTAGAACAGTTGGTGTACTGACATAGGTATGCCTCTCATTCATATATTACACCCACGCCTTCTCACACACATACACTAACACACATAATTCTAGTCATGTCTACGACACACTTATCCTAATCCCGTCCGACCGCCGATTGCGTTGTAATTACATAGCCGCCGCGCGCGTTATAACCGAGTAGACCCGTTTTTTCTTTCTTTTTAAGGCATACATTGCCTTTCTCTCTCGAATGTATTAGAGTTTTCATTTAGTTTATATATAGGGCTAGGCTTAGGATATTTATGTTGTATGATATTGTATGATATATAACAATTGCCTTGTTTTCTACGTGGTGTTTTATTTCTCTTTCTATCCCGTCTACCCTTAGTTATATTATCTCTGTGCACTAACCTCTGGTTAACTTTCTCCACTGTATAAAAGCTACCTGTGTACGTTTGTGGGCCCTTTACCATAGAAATCCAAAGGATGGCGCGTTTTTTATTTGTAACTTATATGAGATACGTTTACATTTGTAATTAATTTAGTGTTATAAGTTATTCGTTTTTTTTCTTATATCTTACTCGAGTGTGAACGGGCGTGGACTCAGGAAGACCGAGTACACAGAGCGAGGGGCTCTGGACGTCCTAGAGGAACCACAGAGTGCCAAGATCGCCGATTGAGACTTCTGGCTTTTAGAGACAGATTTAGCAACACGCGGAATATCGCAACTCAGTGGTTTGAAGAGCATGGCGGGATGGATGATATGCGTACAGTATACGCCGAATACTAAGTTTTGGTTTTTTTCTTATCGCCCATACTGGGTGCTACCTCCCACAGCTGAACATCGGCGTAACCGTCTACTCTGGTGTAGGAAGAGAACTCAATGCGCCCAGGAATTGAATCAGGTGATCTTTAGTGACGAGTCCCGCTTCTGTCTGGGAATGCACGATGGATGGGCAAGGGTGAGAAGGCGACGTGGTGAAAGACGTGACCTACAATTTGACAAAAAGCCTCATGTCCACCACACCGTGGGCATCATGGTATGGGGGTGCTATTACATATGGTAGCAGATCACCACTAGGGGCAATATGACAGCCCCCGGTGCTACATCTAGAAAGAATTCCAGGCATATGTAATTTATACACTCTATCTAAAATGCTATATTTCAGCAAGACAATGCTAGACCGCATATTGCCAGAAAAACGTTAGCGTTTAGAGATCAACATCACATCAACCATTTATCTTGACCCCCAAGATTGCTTGATTTGTCTCCTATTGAACATGTCTGGGACATGATTGGTCGCAGGCTGTTGAGTTTGCAACACCCCGCACAGAATTTAGCAGCCCTTACTCACGCAGTTCATGTAGCCTGGAATGAGATACCGAAGAAGATATCGACAACCGTGCCAAAACCGAGCCTAGGCGTATGAATAGGTGCATAAGAAATCATGGCTCTTCAATATACTATTGAACCACTTTTTTTAGTAAGTTGCCTAATGAAGCTCAAACTCTAATTATTACTAAGTAAGAGGCACTGAACATGTAAACCAAAAATTATTAAATCGGATGAGCAGATATAGGTGTGTACCTTTTTTTTTGTCACTCAGAGCGATCTCCGCCTATTAATAAGACACCGAATGAATTCTTTCCTCAGTTGGAGTTTAGTAGCGATCGAAGTAAGCTCTCTCCAATTAACTGCCAAGACCTGGAGGTTGTTTCCCGTGAAAATATATTAATTGGATCTATGGGCGAGCCGTCCTAAGTAAATATTTATAAGCGAAGTCCTACTGTTAGCCGTTTCATTTCAAGGCAAAGTCACGTGTTTTTGGATATTGAAGATATTAGTGCCGAAAGATGGGTGGTGATTGAAAGTCCACTTGTGTTTAATTTACGCCTGGAATATCTTCCGACTTCACGGCACCAGATAGGAATCGAGGAACTAGGCCGTCGAGTGAGCGACCTGATTGCCTGTATTAAAGTAAGTGAGTTAGAGCATTAAAGAGCTGAACAGCCGCCACGGAAGCAGGTAGTTTGGTCCCGTGGCAATTGGTCAGTTGCTACCCATAGAGAATTGGCTGCCACCGTTGTGCAGGACCTAAAAGTGATCCTGAAGAAAGACGAAATGATTTCAAGCGTAGCTTGAAGATAGGGACGCTATTCCGAAAGTAACAAGAATTGAATCCTGAAAATACAAATTTATCCCAAAGAAAGTGAGATAGGTAGCAACGCCTCAAACAGTGTTGGAGCGCCATCGCTGAAATTACAGGAAAGCGTCCAGGGGGAATATAAGAAGAAGTCCTGACCCTAGCACCGTGCAAATTCCAGGTGGCAAGCAAGCAGGGAAAAGGGGTGTGCCACCCTGTAATCAGACTTGCCATACAAGGAAGTACAGAGTAAGAAGAGAAAAGAAGTTCCCAACGTTTTGAAACCCCGGAACTCATCAGGGAAAGAAGGCCCACGGAAATACCGACCGAAATAAGAAATTTGTAGTCAATACATGCAAAATGGTACAGGCCAAGGCCAAATCAAGTGTGTCACCTTTTCCGCTCGTGGAAGAGTACCTTTTTGTATTAAATTAATCAGAGAATAAGTCCAATGCATCAAATTGTCAAAAATACTAATACTAAAAAGGTATGACTAAATAATGGTAAAAAATGCATAATCTTACTAGTTTGTAGGCCACTGGTCGGAAAACTGGGAATAATATTTTATAAAAAAAATGTATTTTTGTACATGTTTTTATTACACAGAGTTTCTTTCCAGTTTAATAAATAATTTTCATTATGCTCTTACCTTTATTTTGAATTGATTTATTGTACCAATTTGGATATTGGAATAATTTGAAATAAAAATCAAAAATGGTGATAAAACTGGAAACCACTGATCACTGAAAATAATCTCTCTAAAATCAACACGACTTGACATGTCGCCTTTATCAAAGGACGGGGAAAGGGGGAAATCGTATAGAAAACGGTACGCGGAATACGAAATATCGAGAGCGACATGTCGTTATAGAATTCTCCAGTGCACGGAATCCGCGTCCAGAAGTCTTATTTTTGTTTGCAATAAGTATTTCAGTTGCAACTGTTAATTGAGAGTACAAGAACATCACAAGTCTCCAAAAAGCATTTTTATAAGTTACTTTTTTTTCCTAAAGTGCTATTGGGATTTTGTGAATTGGTGTTCTTTAATTATTAAGTTCTTCTGTTAATTTTCATGCGCAAAATTTTCAAATTTATTTAAATCCTTTTAGAAATTTCCATGCGCAAAATTTCAAGTTTATTTAAGTCCTTTTAGAAAATTTTCATACCCAAAATTTTAAATTTATTCAAGGCTATATGAAAACATTTTTACATAAAAATCTCAAACATTTATTTTCTTTTGTTAATTTTTCATACTTTAATTTTAATAATTTAATATTTTAATTATTTTTGAGCAAAAACTTTAAATTTATGACCAACTTCAACTCAAACTTCGAGTTAAACAAATCTTCAAAATCTTAGTTTGACAGATACTTTATCTAATAATAAAATGGCTGAAAGCTTACGAGCAACTGTTCAAGATTTAAAAACTTATAATGGTAATCTTGATCATTTAGAGTATTTTATACAAGCAGTAGATGAATTTTACACGCCTTATTATACCAGTGATGAATCACAGAAAGAGTTCGTTTTACTTTCTATAAAAGCTAAATTAATCGATGAAGCTGGAACATTTTTGATGAGTCAACCCGATTTAACAACATGGACAGATATTAAAAATGCTCTAAGACAAAAATTTGGCGACCCCATTTTTAGACAGAATTTAACAAACTAACTAACTTTTTGCAAATTCAAAAACAAATCTCTCTTAGAATTTATTGATAGACTTAAAATTTTAGTGCATAGGATAACCTCTAAATTACATTCAGAACATTTGTCACAGGTAGTGAAATATGCTTTTATTGAACAAGCAGAACAAACGGCAGTTCAAGTCCTTATGGCAACTTTCTGAACTCAAAACTATTTTGTTAATTTTTAACCCTGCAAATCTATGTTTAGCCACTAGCCATGTAATGAATTTTATAATGTTAGAAAATTAAACTAACTTTAGGACCAGCCAAAATAGTAACAATAATAATATTCCCCAAAAGTACGTACACAAAAAACGCTCAACTTCTTTAAGCCAAATTCATTTCAACAAATGTCAAGTAATTTTTCTTCCGAAAATAGAAATTCTGGCCCTCAGCAAATGCAATTCCCTAGTCAATCTATAAATATTTAACCTCGTAGGCTACTCCCGCAACAAAGATTCCCGACTAATTCACAAGTTTTTTGCAGGCAAAACAATGTTTTTGCACCGCAAAATTCAAATAAAAATTTAAGTCAACCTACACCGAAGTCCGTAGTTAGTGTCCAACTAAGACATTTTAGGCCTAATAACTCAGGTCTACAACAAAACCAGTCTTCTCAAATGCCTAACAATAATTTTCAGAGACCAACAAACTTCACTTCACAACAAAACTTTTGGCAGACAAACCCTTATGCCAATCCTTTACGATTTCAGGAAATTACTTATATGAACGATTTCCCCGAACCAGAATGTGAATATTTTGGTAATTCAAATCTTCATACTCCTGATAATCCAAATGACATTTAATATAATTATAGCCAATTTTCCAGTTACCATGAAATTTACGAAAAATAGGCATTAGAGGAAAATGAAAATTTGGGAGCCTCTGGAACAGATCATCCAGTCTAACTCTAAATAGTTTTCAAATTAATGTCCTTCTATATATAGAAATAAGCAATCCCTCCTGTCAACTTTTAATAGACACAGGTACTCCCACTTCCATAATTCGACCAGCTGTTGCAGAAACATATTTTGCAAATAAAATCCGAAATTCAAAACACACCCTAGTTAGGTGTATGGGAAAGCAAACGAAACAAAGCAGAGCCGAAATCAATATTTTATCAGACTTTTGTATTTCCCAATTCATTTGAATATATACTTTATAATTTTCACGATTATTTCGATAGCATAATAGGCATTACAGATTTGAATTTGTTGAGCCAGACGCTATATAATAAGAAATATACCATACCTTTTTATTTTCGTACAGATTTTTAATTCAGAAACTAGAAATCCCACCTAGTAGTAGTTATTCAACAAAGATTAATACTAATTTGCTCGAAAGCACGGAAATACCTATTCCTTATATAAAGACTAATCAAGTGCATAACCATAGTAAATAATAACCAAACTTTCCTCCAGTCAAAAAACTTTACTGAAAAGTGTAATTCTTGAGTTTTTGTCATACCATATAAGAGAAATTAGTTCCCCGTTTTATTCTGAACAATTTAAATTTTTTAATTTAGAACAAGTACGAAATTAGCTATATCAAAGTGATGGCTATACAAAACTTAGTGACCCTTTTTCACTCATTCCTTCAAATCATCTTAATCCTGAAGAAAATAATGCCTTAAAGAAATTAATTAGTCAATTTTCCAATGTCTTACACAAACCAGGCGATAAACTTACATTTACTAACCGTGTTAAACGTGAGATAAAAACAACAGACGAAATTCCTGTACATACTAAAACATATCGGTATCCTTAAGTCCATCAACAGAAAGTCAAAAAACATATTTTTCAACTATTGGAAGACAATCATCAAACATTCCCAGAGTCCCTGGTCATCTCTTGTTTGGATTGTTCCCAAAAAAATTGATGCACCTGGCAAACAAAAATAACGCATGGTTACTGACTACCGCAAGGTCAATGAAAAGGCCATCGATAATAGGTATCCCTTGCCTAATATCTCTAATATCTCGGCTAAACTAGGTAGATCCCAATATTTCACTACATTAGATTTCGCATCAGGATTTCACTAGATCGAAATGCACCCGAATTTCAATTTAGAAACTGGTCATTACGAATATACTCGTATGCCTTTTAGTATTAAAAATGCTCCAGCCACTTTCCAGTGTGTCATGTACAATATTTTCCAAGGCCTTCAAGGTAAAATTTGCCCTGTAGACGACATAATTATTTCCGCAACATCCCTTCAAGAACATATTAAAAATTTAAAGTTTGTATTCTAAAGATTAATAATAAATGAAGGTTAAACTAGGTAAATCGGAGTTTGTCCAAAAATCCGTTGAATTCCTTGGTCATGTCATTACGCCAGAAGGAATAAAACCAAATCCTCAGAAGATAGCTATAAAAAAACTTGCAATTCCTGAAAACCCAAAAGAAATAAAACATTTCGGATTGGATTGGATATTACAGGAAATTATAAAAAATTCATAAAAGGTTTTGCAAAACTCACTAAACCAATGACAAATTGTTTAAAAAAAGATAAAAGAGTGATTTATATACCCGAATTTGTTAAAAGTTTTCAGATATGCAAAGAACTTCTTATGAATGACCCAATACTCCAACACCCTGACACACTGAAAACCGTTTCTGTTAACAACTGATGCATCCAATTACGCAACTGGAGCAGTTCTATCCCACGATCCAGTAGATCAAGATCTACCTATTGCTTATGCCTCTCGTACTCTTAACCCCGCTGACTGTAATTACTCAACGATTGAAAAAGAGTTATTGGCTGTGTGTGTTCAATCAAATATCTTGGACCCTATTTGCTTGGAGTGAATTTTAAAATTCTCTCTGATCACAAGCCATTACAATAGTTAATGTTAGTTAAAGAGCCAAACTCTAAACTTGTACGAAGGCGATTAAAATTAGCAGAATATACAAAGGGTACACAAAACATGAACGCATGCACTATCTAGGCAATTTTACAAACAAATTCCCTAGAAAATAATGACTGCGCAAATACACTTACCGGACGATAACTTAAAGTTAGTTAATATAAGTGACTTTGAAGAAACTTTCGAAGAACTTTTGAAAGACAATTTACCTAATCTTCCACCAGCACTGTTTGGGTATAGTACATCATTTAAAGCCTCCTTGCATAAAAGTCCCTGTCAGTCTTAAAACAACCCGACAATTTAGAAATACCAGACTTTTCGGACGCAAGTTCAAATACCACTAGTGCCCCAATCTAGAATTAACATACACTTTCAGTACTATTAGAAAAATGCAAGACAAAACTGTATTAGTTATTCCCGAAAAATCTATTTTTACTTAAGTCAATATCAGTTTTCAACTAAACAGGAGTTGATAAACTGCCTTTCTTTGATATACCTTGATGACTGTAAGATAGAAATTAACAATTTTTCTTTTAAAAGAGACGTAAATGAAATTGTTGATTTTCAGTTAAAATTACCAGTACTCAAGTTTAACCTAAATTCCACTTCTAAGAAAACACTCATTCTAAAAGAAGTAGATCATTTTGTAATAAAACAAGTTACTGGTTGACTTGGTTGACCAAATAAAAAAATCATAAATTAGAAGATTTAAAATTTGCATTTCAACCAAATCATTTTTGGACACATAACAAAACTGTTAATTACAATAACATTTCCACTTTAATAATTTTTTATTACAAATACAGTTCAAAGAAAATTGTTGTAATGATAATGAACTCCATATTGTAAAAGATTGAGAAAAAATGATGAAATAGTAGCCTCATGTAACTTTGACCTGTTCTCTAAAAATAACCATTTTGTCTCTCGTACCTCGTACGAAACTGACTCTCTCTTGCGAATGACATAAATAAATCTCAAACACGCTGAATCCTATCCTTATCAACTTGGTCGAGGCAAGGGCCATAAACGACACCCACAAAATTAAAACGGCTGAGTACCGGAGAATTAATTAGTTGTATTTTTTTTAATTTTATTAAAATGTGTCTGTCAGGAAATATTTTTTTCAAGTTTGCGTAAGCTGTTTGAATTCACCTATTTACACGTGATTTGAATCTTAACTCTGTGTTACCTAAGTTACCTAATGCAACCCTAAGTTACGAATAGAATTGGAATTTTAAATTTCGTCTGAACCTATTTTTCATTTAAAATTATTTTTTAAATTTTCTCGATTTTGTTAAAATATGTCTGTGAGGAAATAATTTTTTCAAGCTTGCATCAGCTGTTTGTATCCATTTATTTACATGCGGTTTGAATATTAACTCTGTGTCAAAATGTAAACCTAAGTTTCGAATAGAAATGTAAAATTTCGTCTGATTGAAAAGTTTTGAAAGTTATGTTTACAAACAAGTGGGTGATATCAGCATAAAGGTGGACTCTGGTATAATTTAAATAGATTGTGGTATTACATTTGTAAATACAAAATAGCAAAGGTCCAAGAATCGAACCTTGTGACATTTTTGATTCGACACATATCAAACCCTGATCCTTTCCACATATTCCAGTCTATTTATTAAATAGTTACGCATAAGTGAAACGGTATCTCTGGAAAATCCAATGTATTGCATAATTGAAATTAGTAATTCGTGGTTTATTCGATCGAACGCCTTACTTTCTAGTAACATGATGGCGTTTGACTTGTAAAGCTTGTAACGCCTTCTATGTGCTCTTATATTATGATATTTTAATCTTTTTTAGCCATAGATCGTTAAAACAGTCTGGGTTCTGTTTTTTAAAAAGTAGAAATATGTTAGAGATTTTCCATGGATCATTATATCAACAATTACTTTCATTTTAATTAAAAAAAAAAAACGCAGCAAAACAAACTAACATCTATTACTTACTTTTTCTTCTTCAAATTTTCTACTGCTTTTTTCCAAGTGGCGTCTTTTCGAAATGAAGCTGTCCTTGTATACATAAAAAGCTTTTTGTCCATTTCCTTGATTTTGTGGCAGTTTCTCATTTTTCCACTACCATATTTTGTTAAACTAATTTTAGACTGCTCTGATTTTAAATTAATTTCTGTCGACATAGAAGGAAGTGTCAAGCATTCTTCAACTTTTTGAGTTACTAGTTCGGCATTTATTTTAAACGTCTACAAAAGAAATAGACTCTTTTAAAATTTGATTCTAGTTATCACATATTATAAATATATGCAATAACGTCAAGTGAAAATACCTTAATAATGTTTATAAAATACTTATATAAACCGGTCCATACTCGAAGTGAGGCATTTGCTTTTTTACGGACGTTTAACTGCTTTGTTAATTTTAATTCGATTCCTAAAATTTTATTTTTAATGATAGAAAAAAAAGTTATATGATGACTCGTAGTCCTTTACGCCCACCACTGACTCGATGAACTTGTTGGTAGCAATGGCCGTTGTTGACCCGTAGTGGATCTGTAGAAGCCGGTTGTGCTTAAGTTATCATTTACTGCGGTTTCAAAACGCGTACAAAAATGTTTAATATTATGGGTAACATGATGACCTCAAGACTATTAGTCTTGAGATCATCTGTGTATGATTTATTATTATGGAATCACTAGAGTGTGAGTACGTTACTCAATAGACAATACTTGAAATGTTAACAATTGCTTATTTCGAAATAAAATTGTAAATATTACTTTGAATAAAAAAACTTACAGGAAGGAGTACCGTGCATTGTTATATAATAGCAGGGTTTTGACGGAACTATCTCATTTTCGGAACCATATTTTCTGACGTTTACCTGTTGGTCTGTTGACGTGAGTGACATCTCCAATTTAAACTTAAATATTATTAGACTTTAAATAGTATTTTGTATAACAAAATGATTAATACGTTATTTTGTTTTATCGTATAAGTTTACAAATATTTTCTTGTTCAAATATTTTGTGTTTATTTGTTTAGTCACAAGTATCAAAAATGTTGTGTGGAGTATGGTTGTTCCCGAATAAATAGTAATAAGAAGAGGGATATTACGTTTCATCGGAAGTCCACGTGAGTTGTCGTGAGTAAAGAAATAGGGACTTATTAAATAAGTTAGACACTTATTAATTCCGATTTAAAGGCAAAATCAGATGTTATTATAATGAAAATAATATTATTTCTTAAAGTGTCATAATAGTTACGTTAACGTAAAACACAGTAGCGTAACATTATTTTATCTAACACTTTCTTTATGTTTCTAGGAGAATTTTCATTGGACAAAATAAGTTTTATAGCGTAACGTTTTACTCTCCCTTGTTTGGGTCTGATACTGTGCTGAAGGGGAAATCGTTTGATTATATTTTTCCACAAGGCCTTGGAATGAAAAAAAAAATTTTTGGGTTAATCTTAATATTTTTTTAAGCCTTTTTGTAGGAAATATTGAATATATATGTGCATATACATATTTCCTATTTACTTCAGTAAACACTTGTCACTACTTGTTTTTAGTAGAAATATGTCATTGTTCTTTATGTATCTATTTACTACTTGGGAGTAGCGAATACCTACTGCAAACAAAACTGATTTAAATTATTTCAAAACAATTCCTTAGTAACTTTAGCTGCCCTAATTGAAAAAAAGCCCAATTAGATAATAATCCTTTTTTCTTCTATGAGCTGTCCTGATCATATGAATTTATATTTTTGGCTAAGCTAACCCAAAAGTTATTTAAGTAAAAAGTACTAACTGGGCATCAACCCAGACTAATCTAATTTCAGCTAAGCTTTATCCTTAGTTAATTAGGGATACCATTTTGAGCCCTGCAAGATTAAACTATGTTAACCACACCTGACTTAAACCTACTGATTTTTTTTAGGCTTAAACTAAACTATTGTTACAAAATAAGTTAAGTGTTCCATGCCTCGCCAATCCAGGATGTTTTCACAAAAATTAATGTATTTAATTAACATACTTAATAGAAAATCATCAGCAATAGCTTCCTATGCTAGTGCCTTGCTGATGATCACATTGAAACAAATAAAATATGTAGGTATTTAATATCAGTTTTTTTATAGCGTAAAAAAAGCTTTAGAATTAGGCATATTTATTTTTTAGAAAAAGAGTTTCTAGTTTAATATATTCACACTATATCAGTGCGTAAGAGGTATATCGCTGCCATTTTAATTTTAAGGCATTTTTCAACTTTTTGGATGTAATTTCTATTACTGGAATATCATTAGATTTTTTTGTGTTTATTATTTTGTATTATTACCTGGGTATAAATCATAGTATGAACGTGTTTTAAATTGAGATTTTAATATGATTGCATTTAAACCTGGTTTATACATGATTTTTAAGATGGGTTTAAATTGAATTTATAGCGAAGTTTAAATCACGTAGAAAAAGTGTTTTAAAAATATTGGAAATAATTATAAATTAGCAGTAATTTTAAGCGGGAAACCTAAACTTTTTTGGGTTTAACCCATTTTAAAGGCTAAACCCACTTAACGCTTAGTGGCCTGTTTGTCATTTAAGCCAAAGAAACTGAACCCGACTTAAAACTAAAAAATATAAATACTCTACCATCACTATTCAAAAATATTATATTTTGTTAATAACCAAAATACTTTTTGTTGGGTACGAGCATTCCAGCTTTGCAGGTCTTTTAGACATAATTCAATTTAGTTTGGATTGTATCATTTTTAAGCTGGTTTTAAAGCTAATAAAAAATAACAACGAATAAGTATCTCATTTCAAAAGTAAATTCTCTCGAATTTCATATACGGGATCTGTTCAATTTATGTCAACATAGGTACGGAAAAAAATTATTATCGTTTTTAGTTATTTAACATAAATATTTTCGCTAATTAAAAAAGTTTGTCTACAAAAATTTTCCTCTATAAAGTTAATAATTTTACAGGTTATGGTTGTGTATTTTAAGACGAGTTCATCATTATACATATATTAACCAATCCACCAATTATTGCGCTCTGAGTAGGCAAAGCAACAACTGGAAAGTAATTGAGCCTTTAAGTAGATCACAACTTTGTATTTTGTTTAGTACAATTGGAATCCTTTGAGATTTCCCTGTATTTCAATGTGCATATTTAACCAGTTAATTGTTTCACCACCTGAGATTAAATGATACTTAAAATTTACTATAAAGGAAAGGCCAAATTTATATAATAAATAACGAGTTTAGAGTGTCACATTGGAATACCAAAATGATGAGTAACGTGTTGATCCAGATGAAAAGTGACTTCATATTGATTAATTATGCAACTTAAATGTTGATATTTTATCTAGGTATTTTTCTAATACATTATTATGTATTATATTTTGTGTTCATTTAAAATGAGAAATAAATATTTATATTTAAAATTATACTTGAAATGGGTTTTTATTAAAAACGTAATTTAGATTGTATTGATATCATTTTTAGAGTGCATATTTGGATTGGAAATGATACTTGTACTTGTTTTTATTTAACACACAATTTAAATTTCTTTTTATTTTTTACATATGTTTTGCTTAATTGTAGATCCGTTTTATTTAGCTAAGAGTATAGATAAACTTTACAGTTCAATTCATTTAGGGATCTTGCTTTTAATATCCGTTTCAGGTAATTATGCTGCAGCTGCATGTGTCATAATGAATTTGATGCATAAAAAGTATTCCACTCAAATTTATTTCACATCACTTCTTATGACGTAGTTCTCGTAACACAAAATTATTAAACATTCTGCCTTCGTAAAGTAAGAATTTACTCCTTTGTACCTTTTCTCGTTTTTCCTTTTACAAAAGTTTGTGTTTTTGTTGCATCTATACACTGTTTCACTAAGTTTTTTTATATACGTCGTATAGAATTTCTTTTTTTCATGCTCCATTTTACAATTTTTTTTTTGAGAATAATACTACAATAAAAGGGGGCACGGTAACTTCTACTTAATCAACCAAAATGCGTTTCCTCTCTCTATTGGTTTTTTGCACACATGGAAAAAACGCCACATTTCTTTATAACGTGAGTGAGTAGTTATTCGGAACTCAGTGTCAATTTTCAAGCATCAATAACTCAACAAGAAATAATCTTAAACTCCCTAATACATATAAGGGTATTTGTACAAAAGGTTTATTATGTAAAACATGTAATTAAATAATATCTAAAGGTAAAGATATGAATTTTAGTTTTTCATCAGTTCATCACGAAAATGTTAAATTGACTTCTAAAATAATGCATCACATTAATTGGCTTATTTAATTTAGCCCTTACCTTAATCATAAAACTCTTTCAAAGGTATAAGATAACATATTTTCAAATTAGTTTCTAAATTTCAAAGTAAAAATCAAATTGGGTACGCTACTGAAAACAGGAAACAACTCCTTGGAACCCTCCCGGTCTCGTCAAGGTCGCGGCTACACTCCTTCCAGTCAGTTTTTTTTTATTCAAAGAAATCAATAATAGTCAATAGGGGAATTTACCAAGCAGACTCGTTAAATCCACTTTGGTTCTGTTTAGCGGGGGTTCATCGCTAAGCAGCTGATGCTTACTTTTAAGCGGCAGACCTGAGGAGGGACATTTTGAATTAGTAACACCAGAAAACGGTACCGAACCAGAAAATAATAACCAACCAGAAGAGAGTCACCAAAGATTCAGCTAGTGCTGGGACGACCCAGAATACGCGTGAAATGGACAAGCTCTATGAATTAAACTATAATGCGTTTATTTTACAGGGTCACACAACTAGAACATGAGATGATCGGATATCGGCAAACGTTACACTTGGAACTTTCAAATATGTGAATAGCTAGTAGCAAATCAATACAGAGTTATCCTCAGAAATAAGTTAATCCTTGAAGCCCGACTCAATGCCATCAAGTGACGTCAAAAATGATTTACTGGACATGAATAATTTAAATGTCACCAACCATAAAAAGTGACCGAGACACCTGAACAACAACCTGAAAATAATAGTGAGGATCAACAGCAAGAAGATAGCCAGAGTAATGAAAGTGACCAACTTTACCAAAGCCTTGATACTCAAATGAAAAAAGCAGTATTGGAATATTGTGGCACAGATCCACTAAGTAAACCACCATAGCCTAGGGTCAAGGCTTCCAGAAAACTCGCAATACTACTTAATATCATGAAGAACCGAATATTACCTGACATTGTTCCAGAAGTTGACTGCTTAGAATATCTGCACATGATTGTTATGCAGCACTCTTGAGGAGGAGAAATAGGCTCAACGGCAAGGCAGCGAACGCCAGCCTGGGAAAGATATTGCAAAAAAAAATTGACTATCTTAGGAAAGATATTGGAAGATAGACTGAGTATGTAAATAGGCTAAGAACGACAAAACTAGAGAGATTAGTTAAATCGATCATCCAACGTACTAGAGTACATTCTCGCCAAGATCAAGATAATATTACACATTATTATTCAATGCCTCGATAATCTTAAACAAAAAGTATCTGTATGTGCAGGTCGTCTAACAAGGTAAAGTCAGCAATGAAAAAAAGCACGATAACGCTTTATTTGCAAGATCAGAAAAATACAGAATATCCTAGTAAGGAGGTGGTTGAGCATTTTTGCGTCTAATTTATGCGCAAGCTGGATTGAGGTAGAAAATATAACTGCTCGGGAATATATCCAAATCCAGTATAATCCTTTCACAACTGTGTAAATTACGAGCTTCCTAAAAACGAAACACAACTGGAAAGCCCCAAACCCTGATGGAATACATAATTACTGGTTAAAGAAACTCAGGGCCACACACGAAAAATTAGCATTTTTCCTTAATAATCTAATGCATGATCCTCAAAATATGCCATCTTTCCTTAGTCAAGGAGTTACCTACCTTCTTGCAAAAGACCCAAGCAACACGCTCGATCCTTCTAAATATCGCCCAATGACTTGCCTTTCTATAAGTTTCCTTTATAAGCTAATAACATCCTGTATAACTTTAAGGATTTTGACACACTGTGAACACAATAAAATAATATCCATACAGCAAAAGAATTGTGCTAAAGACTCTTGTTGTAAAGAACAACTGATAATTGATTCGGTGACCTGTAATTAAATTTTCGATGAGCGGAGAAATCTCTCTGGCTTATATTGATTATAAAAAAAGCGTTCGACTCTATGACGTATGACTGGCGCATCAGAGTACTAAAAACTGTGTATATGGATTTAGTATTAAAAAGAACAACAAAGAAAAAATAAGTACAATGAGGGCAACGTATTTCTTGTCATTACTACATGTAATAACGGAAATAATCAATATTAATTTTAAAAATTATAATTGTAATAAACACTGTTAATAGGTATTTTAAAGTAACTCACCTTCTAAATGTTTACACACGATAACACACGTTCAAAAAGGGCGAATTTTTAACAACAAAACGCCTTAAAATGTAAGTGTCCATACATTACTCGAACACATGTGCTTTGCGACTGATTTCTGTTGACAAACTGACCAACATGGTGGCAGCTAGAGGGCACATAAAAGCAGGAATATATGAATTAGTTTCATAAATATTTGTGGTGTACGGTTTTACCCTGTTGTACGGGTCTCTCCTACAAGTCCTAATAAATTCATTATCAGCGAATTGGGTACAACCATGGACTAGAGATCCAGAGGTGCGGGTTCGATCCCCGCCCGTATCATAACTTTTACTGTTGGTCAAATCTCTCTAAAAAAATTATAGCCCTTAAAAATATCGAGGATTTACCCCCATGACTCTCAAAATCTAATTTTCGCGAGACTTTGAACCAGACTATATAAATAAATATAGTTTGACTATTCTCAAGTTAGCATTCGCACGTATTTTGTGTACACATATACAGAATTTCGTAGGCATTATAATTGTTTTCCTACAAATATGTGTTTCATTTTCGTAGAGACCTTATAACATCGAAAAAAAAAACAACTCAAATCCTCAAAATTTTTAACTTTCTCACTTTATTGCCCCCTTAACGAACTTCCGAAAAATGGGCGAAAAATCCGAAAAAGTAACCTGCATTTTAAATCATCGGGGTTTCAAAACGAGTGCTCATATCGGATGCCGCTGCAGGTTTATTATAATTCCCACCGAAATTTGCAACGTTTCACGCTGACGATCCGTTAACCAGTACCATCTCCCTAAACCGCCACCTATCCGGGAAGTGCTAAAGTTTAATTCCTCGGAGATAGAATCCGGCAAGCAGGTTGAAAGCGAGATCAATACCGATAGCCACAAGGCGTTGGCCAATCAGAACTTTCCATGTTCTAAACCACAAAAAAATTAAGGTAAGGAAATAAAACTAACTGGCAAAGGCCAAACGAGACATTTTGAGTCTAACCACACAGCCAAAGTAAAAATTATCATAATCTTAAAGAAAAGAGCATTAATATAAAAGTGAAGAAAAGAAAATAAAGGTAACTATTCATACTGTTATTTAAAGTACATATTTTTGAGAAGACGGATTGTTGTATACTGAAAATGTTCACTTCATAACAGGATATCCCGACATCGAAAAAAACATGGAGCAAGATGTCCGAAGATACAAATAAGAATATACAAATTTGTAATTAGAGATTATATTTTTAGCTCGTGAAGCCAGCTAGGGGTTTCAGTTCCAATTTCAGTTCTTATTGTCCAAATTCAAGTTTCGGAGTTGCAAATCCATTTCCAGTGCAAATTAAAAGTCCAAAGCACGTGTTGGTGTAGTGGAGGTCATTTAACCCTTGCCGTTGACCTAGTCCGAAGGTCATTCAAAATCAATAACAGAATCATCTGTCTGAAAAATTTGGTGGCTGAACCTTTAAGATAAGTACCCCATTTAAAAACTGAGCAATACTGTGCAACACTTAATTTGTTTTATTTAGAAAATATTAAATTTAAAATATCAAGCCTTCTTTGTATCTGTGAATTTCTTCTTAAAATTTATCATTTTTAAATTAATAAAGGATCATATATATATATATATATATATATATATATATATATATATATATATATATATATATATTCAACATTTCATTGGTTTAGGATACAATTAGTAAATATAAGTAAGATCAGCGTTTGGCCAAACATTTATGGTAGTAATAAATTTAATATGTACCAAGATATTTACAGTAATTTGTGACTGTTTCTTTTATATGACACATATCTTATACCTATTTGTTTTTTTTTGGTGTTTTTTTTATAGCAATAGACTTGCAAAAAATTCACACAGTGGTTTTTTTTTTATATAGTTTACTCCCTCAATATAATAGCCATCGAACTGTTACAAATTGATTTTTTACCCTAAGAAGCCCTCATTTATCCTATACGATCGTCCTATAATAAGATTTTGTCCGACTTACCGTTACTGTTGAGTAAGAAGTGAAAGATTTTAAGAATTTCACGTTACTTTAATTATTTATTTAACTTACTACAAAATTTCAGCAGAAGGTTACAAAGTCGTGCGTAAAAAAATGAGTCCCTATCCTGCAGTTCACTCTACCAATGTTGTAGAAAGACTGACTCTAGTGCGTGCGGCAACAGCGAGCGCGGAGAGGGGGTCGTCGCGTATCAGGATTTCGACCTGGCTTTGGTGGGGAATGCGAGGCGGACGCGCACCGATTCTAGCACATGACCGTAATTGGTTTTTGTCACAACATAAAGTCCCCCCTTGAAAGCCTGTAGGGTTTCAAAGAATGTCCAAGATAAGCCGGTAAGTACACAAGTCTTTCCCCGCAAATGTCTTTAAAACTCTGCCCATTTGCCATTTGAGGAGTGGAAGGCCATCATCCTTAACTAGGACTAAAACACCAGGTCGTACTATCTGTTGAACGTTTTCCTTCCATTTGACTCGTTGCTGAAGATGTGAGATGTATTCTTTTGACAACCTCGACCAAAAATATTGAAGAAGTTGTTGAAGTCTTTGGAATCTTGACAGGTAGTTTTCCTTTACTTCAAGTAATGGGCGATCTGGTATATTAGTTAATGATTCACCGATGAGCAGGTGTGCTGGTGTGATTGGGTTGAAATCACTAGGGTCTTGTGACATCGGATACAGTGGTCTTGAGTTAAAGCAAGCCTCTATTTGGTAAACTAGCGTACAAAATTCTTCGAAAGTTAAAGACGCGTCACCCATTACACGTTTCAAACGATATTTAACAGATTTGACACCTGATTCCCAAATGCCTCCGAAATGGGGAGCACGAGGCGGAATAAAATTCCATTGAATTCCTTCGCTTGACAAATCCCGAGCAATAGTGTCGTTGTGTGTCAAAAAATTTACTAATTTCATTGTTTGCGCCTACAAAGGTAGTGCCATTATCTGAGTAAATTTCCGAGCATTTACCACGTCGAGCCATTAAGCGGAGCAACGCTGCTAAGAAGCATTCGGTAGTTAAGTCGCTGACAACTTCTACATGTATTGCTTTACTCACAATGCACACAAAAAGTGAAATATAGGCATATGTAGTTTTAAAGTTGCGTCTCTTTCTATCGCGTAATAAAAAGGGGCCAGCATAGTCAACGCCAGAAACGGAAAAAGGTCGAATGGGTGTAACTTGTGAAGTATGAAGGTTGCCCATTATGTATTTTTATGGTTTATGGTTGAATCTAAAACAGCGTACACAACATGAACAACCTTTTTTACTAGATTACGTCCAGAAAGAGGCCAGAATCTTTCTCTCAAAGAGGCAAGAAGTGCTTGTGGGCCAGCGTGTAGAACTCTGAAATGTTCATCTTGAACAATTAAAGTTGTAAAATGGTGTTTTGCGGGTAGTATAATTGGATGCTTTCTAGAAAATGTAAAATTTGAATTTTGTAATCGTCCACCAACCAGAATTAAGTGATTGTCGATAAATGGGTTTAAACCTAGAAGTTTACTTTTATTTGAAAATTTTCCGTTTTGTGATAGTGATCGATAGTCCTCAAAAAAAACAATTTTGTTGAGCAGTTTTAATAGGGAAATTAAGTGAGTTGTTTAATTCATCAGTCGTTGAAGTACCAGTTTGGCGAAGATCTTTTGGTTCGGAAATGTTATTAATGAAACGAAGAACGTATGCAAATATTCTTTTTAATTTTGTTAAAGAAGAAAATTTGGTTATTTCGTCAAAAGAAACGTTTAAAGTATGTACAGTCAATGATTTTGTAGATGTGTCTAGAAGCTCACTAAAGTCTAAGAACTTTGATTCATGAACGTTAGAAAGCCATTCACTTTCATGAGATCTAAGCTAAGTAGGACCATGAAACCAATTTTCAGAATTCAGCAAAGTTGGAAGATTTACTTCTCTAGATAGTAAATCGGCTGGATTATGCAATGTGTTAATATACTTCCAACAATCGAGCTTGAATAATCCTTGAATCTGAGAAATCCTGTTGGGCACAAGTTTTTAATCAATGAGGTCAAGTGTGAATCCAAGAAGTGACAATCGTTGAGTCAGACCAATAAGTCAAGGAATCAAAAGTAATATTCAAGGAAAAAATCACTTTGTCAACTAGTTCTGCGAGCAAGAGAGCGCCACAAAGTTCAAGCCTTGGTATAGTAATAAACTTTAATGGCGCTACTCGTGTCTTGACACATCAAAGGTTAGAAGTATAGTTACCAAAGGAGTCAGTACAACGGATGTAAATGCATGCACCATAAGCTGATTGCGAAGCATCGCAAAAACCGTGTAGCTCTATAGAAACTGGGTTGACACAGAAAATATGTCTGGGTATTTGAATGTTGTTGAGTTTTAATAATTCAGAACGGTAATTACTCCAAAGAGTGTGTAAATTTGTAGGAATTGATTCATCCCAGGATATTTTTAATTTTCACAGCTCTTGTAAAATTATCTTGGCAGTAATGCTAACGGGAGATAAAAGACCCAAAGTGGCAAGTTGATGGAAGTTTGGATTTGCAAGTGTAATTAGGATCAAAATACATGTAGGGTAAATTTCCAGTAATGTGAGGTAAAACTAGACAAGATATATTTCTTTCAAAATTGTTGATTGTAGATTTAAAGTTAATAATCACAAGTGAATTGACCTTGTGATTTGTATTATTAATAGCAAAAACATTAAAATCGATGTTTTGTGTAGGCAATTGTAAAATTTTGCAAATTCGTTCGGAAGCAAAATTAGATTGGCTACCATTGTCCAGTAAAATTCTACAGTCGTGTAGTTTACCAAATCTGTCAAACACTTTGACAATAGCAGTAGAAAGTAGTACTTGGGGTTTGACAGAAACATTACAGTGATAAGAAGACGAATTTTCTTGTATAGTTAGTGTCTCAGAAGAGTGTGTGTCAACAGATTTGTTTTTTGTGTTGTTTGCAGTGGTTGAACTGTCAAAGGTGTTAGTTTCAAAATGCAGTAGTGTGTGGTGAATTTTAGCACACTTTCTGCATCCTGAAGATTTGCACTCTTTTGTAGGGTGGTTATTGCAAAGACAGTTAATGCATAAAAGTAGACGTTTAGCTGTATTTAACCTATTGAAAGGGGTAAGTTTAATAAAATCAGGACAGTTATAAATTGTGTGTTCTTTATTACATAAAATACATTTTTTGTCAGATGTTGTAAAAAATTATTTCGATGTTTTGGTAGTAGTTAAATTAGGGGAGCGCCTCCTCCTCCTCCTCTTCCTCTCTCTCACGTCCCTCATTCTTATCTTCCCCCTTTTATTCTCATTCGCATCATATTTTTAATTTTTTCTCTTTATCCTCCCACATTTGATTTTGCATTCTTAAGTCTTATAAATAGGTGCATCAAGATCATTTTAGCATGCTAAGGTACGAGTGACTGTTAAAAGAAAAAAAATCTGTTGAATAAATCTATTAATAATATTAAAATTAAAATGAGTGAATCAGTTGCAGAAAGAAATCGATCCATTCCGCTTCAGACAATTAGCCTCGAAGAAATTATACCAGGAGTTCGAGAAGAAACTATACCATTAGTTCGAGAAGAAGAAAATGGGATTGTTTTAAAAAATTTGAACAAAACTGAGAGTGAAGAGAAAAAAGTGTTTTGTGCTATTTGTTTTGAAATAACCGAATATTATGATTCATGTAGACCAAATACATGTTCCCACATTTTTTGTTTAAAATGTATTTTAAGATGGAATGATGAAAATTGTTGTTCTATAATGGTAAACAATTGTCCTGTATGTCGCACTAGATATTACTATTTGGTACAAATCTTCAAAGATGTAATTAGACATCATTTTGTTGTAGTTTTAAAAAGAGGATAATATTTTTCATAATTTGTGTTTGTGAAAACTCTGGTCAAATAAATTTGTAAAAAGTAAATGTAAATATATATATATATATATATATATATATATATATATATATATATATATATAATTGACATACAATTTTTATTTTTCCTTTTCCTATATTCAAACGACAATATTCTTTAAGTATTTTAATACATACTAATTTGTTAAAGCTTGACATTTTAAAATAAACGGTGGAAATTAAAAGTTATTATTTTTTAATTATACTAATAATAATATATTAATATATTTTTTTCCTTTTCCTATATTAAAACAACAATGTTCTAGAAGTTTTTTAATACATACTAATTTTCACATTACATAACAAAACAATTGTTATGGTTTAACATTTTTAAAATAAACAGTGGAAATTAAAAGTTATTATTTTTTAATTATACTAATAATATTAATATAATTTGCATCAAGTAAGAGAAAACTCAATTGACTACAGAAACAAGCGTTAACAAAATTTTATGTCAATATATGAGCGCTTATAGTGGCAGTTTACATAATCTACACATTATTTGTACATATGATTAGCTATTTGATTTTTCGTTTTTGTTGCAATAAAAAAAATACAGGGTCAGATGTTAGAATAAAAAGAAGTATTTTGCATATAGCACTGAAAATATATAACCGCTTATAGTATCAGTTGACATTTTTTAAAATTAATATTGTTGACGTATTCTACTTATGATCTTTACAATTTATGTTTAAAATTAATATTTTTGACATTATCTACCCATTACGTTTATAACCTATATTTAAAATTAATATTGTTGAAATAATCTACACATCACCTTTACAAACTATGTTTAATATTAATATTTAACGACATAATCTTCTATCTCCTTTTTTTCATTTTTATTGCAGTAAAAGCAAGCATGCTCAGGAATTAGTAGAAAAAGATGTATCCTACAAATAGAACAATGTAAATCAGAAGCACTAACAACATAAGCTCTTTTGCAGTGGCAGCTCACATGATCGGACTCCCCTCTCCGTAAATATCTCATGTGAATTGCACTACAAGGAAGGCAAATAGCAAATGTTCCTAGTCTTCGACTTTCAATTTTAGTGTAGCTTTGTATAACACATACATCTTTTTCTTCAAAATTATTAAATAATTCACTAGCCCTAAACTTTTACGTCAGCCTCGGTTCCTAGATTTAGCAGTTGTCCATCCATGTCCACTCCTTCGTCAATTTCCTGATCATCTTCCTCCTCCTCTTCTTCTTCCTCCTCAATATAATTAATGTCGATGTTAAACAAGAATGATCTTCTAACAAGCCTAGATGATTTATCAAAAAATGAATGTTGTTTCTTCAATTTGAGCTGCGATCTCCATATTTTTTTCTTCAATTTAGGCAGCGTTTCCAATCATATTTTCTGCCATCGTTAGGAGCTTTAGATTTAGATAGATATATTTAATAAAAAAAGAAATTTTGGTTATAAATTATAAATAATAGCGACAACTGATATTACAGCGAATGATACTGTATGATCACCGAGTGGTTGTTCTGAAGTATATATCCCATCGACCACCACTTTCACTATCTGCGTGATATCATTCTCAGATCCAACAGAGTTTTTTTTTACTGACCCTTCTCCTGTCACTTTACCGGGGGGGGGCAAGGGTGGCTTCGCCCCCCTCCCCGCTCCGCCAACACCCCATAAGGGGGAGACCCCCCTTAACCCCCCACCTTCACCCAATCTTCTTTCTCCTTTTTTATTTTACTCTTTTTTCCTTCCTTCTCCTTTTTCCTTCCTATTCCTTTTTTTTTTCCTTTCTTCTTTTTTAATCTAACCTAACCTAACTTAAGATCCCCCTTAACCCCGCACCCTCACCCCATCTTCTTTCTCTCCTTTCCTTCTTTCTCCTTTTTTCTTTTTCTTCTTTTTCCTTCCTTCTCCTTTTTCCTTCCTTCTCCTTTTTCCTTCCTACTCCTTTTTTTCCTTTCTTTTTTTTACCTAACCTAACCTAACCTAAGTTAACCTAACCTAACTTAACCTGAGAAGGGAGGGGGAAGGTAGGGGAAAGGGAGAGGGAAGGTAGAGTAAAAGGAGGGGGCGGGAGGGGAAGGGGGGTAAGGTCGTTGCTCGGCTTGGGAAAGCGGTTGTCGTTCAACTTTAAGGACATATGTGATCAACTTTTTCATATAAAATCGCCTCAGCGAAGAGACGAATGCAATTGATTTCTGCATTCACACTGTGCAGGGCTCGCGAGTTTTCTGGTCTTTTCGTTGTGTCTATTTGGTAATTTTTTAATTTTTGTTTATATTTCTAACATTTTTAGTTGGCAAAATTTAATTCTTATTTATATTGGTGAAATTTTTATTTATATTTGGTATTTTATTTGTTATTACGATTTTTTTCATAATGGACAATTTTTTGGCATCGAGTAGCAAAATAATTGACAATGACTTTGACATATACACATGTACTTAAATGCAAAATTTTGCAAACCAACAAAACAATGAAACAGACTTATTTACAACTAGTCAACAACAAACTATTCAGGACTTGAATGAAATTATTTACAATAGCCAAGTTAGAATAATGCCAACAAACACAACAGCGAAAAATATTTATTTACAGCTACTCAACAACAAACTCTTGACGATCTTAATGACATTATTGACAACAAAACGGACTTAATTACAACAAAAACTAAACAAACTCTTGAAGAACTGAATGACATTGACGAAAATCAATTCGAAAATTCTAGCTATGAGGATATTGTTTGTTTTCAAAAGTCTAATCCAAATTATTTAACATTAAAATCGCCAATTAATTCTCCGAGACCAATTTGCTCTCCCCTTTTTGTTTAGTTAAAATTCTGATTCGGAAGAAGAACAAATTGATCAAAATTTAAGTTCGGCTATATCTCCTATTAATTCACCATATGATATCGTAAATTCTGATTCGCAAGAAAAATAAACTGAAGCAAATTTAACTTCGGATATTTCTCTTAATAATTCACCAGTTGAACAAAATTCAATTTCGAAACCATCATTTATTATTAAAAAAAAATTTAAAATTAATAAAAAAAATAAAAAACAAGTAGCAAACCTTAAGAGTCTGGGTTTCGCTATTCAAAATTTAACTGATTTGATCACAATTAAACAGGGAGACGCAAGTACGGTGAATTATGTTAAACAGGCCTTTGACTCATTTGAAGAAATGGATTCATAAAGTCAATTAATTTCTATTGCTTTTTTCAAAATTTGACTATAACTAAATAAAAATGCACAATATTAATTTTATTATTATTATCCAGAAAACTTCAAAAATGCAATTGCTTTTTTCAAAATTAGACTATAACCAAATAAAAATGCACAATATTAATTTCATTATTATTATCTAGAAAACTTCAAAAATGCATAAGTGTGTAACATGTAATAAAGTCTTCACTAGAAAGGATAATTTATTGCGACATATTAAAAAACACGTTTGCGGAAATTCCACAACACTCACTAGTTGGTGGAAACAACCAAAGCTTATTAAAGGTAAGAACATTTTATTTTTCATGTTTTATTTTGTAAAATATTTTTTCTTAATTTATAGATTATACAAATATTGTAAAGAATGCAAGAAAAATATAAACCAAAGTCTATGGGGTGGACATCTTCGATCTAGTGTGCACAAGAACAATTCCAAGATAGGCTTGGAGGAAGGTGTTGAAATTATCAAGTCGGCATTCAGGGAACGAATAATATCTTATAGGATTTCCTCACCCCAAAACTTTATAAATGTGAAAGAATATTTTCAACATTTGGAATACAAAATTTTACATCTAATAGATCAAGAACTGCAGAAACATAAATGTATCAAGCTAAATATGGAACTGTTCGGTTTCTATTTTAACCCCAGCAGCGACAGCTATGATGTCAAATCTTTTAATGCGCCGTTCCAAGTCATTTGCCAGGAAGATCAGACAAAAGAACTTTTAGAGCAAATCTGCAACATTATTGACCAGAAAGCTGCAGAAAGAGATTCAGGTAAAGAATTTACTTTCTATTTTACAACAGCAACAAAAAAAGTAATTTTTTAATTTTTACGTTGCAGGATGGGCTTTGATGAATTTACTTTATTTGGAAATTAATGTTAACAAGCAGAATCCGCTGAGAGCCTCATCTTTTATCGAACTTCCTCAAGAGATCAAGAGACGTCAAGTTGTGATCAACATTAGGAATGATGACAACTTTTGCTTCGCCTGGGCAGTTGTGTCTGCTCTTCACCAACCAAGCGGATTAGATTTTGAAACTTCATCCTACCCACACTACTCTTCTGTTTTGGATATGTCAGGTATAGAATTTCCAATGTTGCTAAAGAACATTAAGATTTTTGAAGAAAAAAATAACATTTCTATTAATGTATATGGATTAGAAATTATAAATCCTAAAAAAGGGTATGAAGTAATTGGTCCACTTTATTATTCATCGAATAAAAAAATCAACATGTCAATTTATTGTTAATAAGTGATGACGATGAAAAAACTTTTAATTATTGCTATATTAAAGATTTATCAAAATTAGTTTCTACACAAATGTCTAAACATCACGGAAAAAAATATATTTGCGACGGTTTATCATATTTCCCTACAGAAGAAAATTTATTACAACACAATAGCTATGATTGTGATCATTTACGAATTAACCTACCTTCTAAAGAATTAATAAAAGATAAGTTTGGAAACTATTCATATGATAATATTTTGAAATTTGTAAATTATCATAAACAAATGAAAGTTCCTTTCGTGGTGTATGCAGATTTTGAATGCATTTTAAAGCCTTTAAATAATGACAATGTTGACAAAAATCCTAAAACTTCATACACCTTAAAACAATATGAACATATTCCACATTCATTTGCCTATTACATTAAATGGTCCTTCGACGATAATTATTCTAAATTTGAAAGATATAGAGGTCAAAATTGTGATACATTATTTATAAATTCTTTAGAAAGAGACGTGTATAACATATACAATAAATTTTTAAAGGTTCCTAAAAAGATGATTCCTTTGAACGAACTGGACAAAATTTATTATAACTATGAAACACTTTGTCATATTTGTAATAAACCTCTTTTAAATGACAGGGTTGCAGATCATTGTCATATAACTGGTCTTTATAGAGGTCCAGCTCATTCACTCTGCAACATAAATTACAGAATACCTAACTTTATTCCAGTTATATTGCATAATTTGCGTAATTATGATTCTCATCTATTTCTTAAAAAATTATGCTTAAACAAAGAACAACTAACAGTTATCGCACACAACAAGAACAAATATATTTCATTTGAAAAGCTTATTCATGTGGATAACTATTTTGATAAAAAGATACAAAAGGATAAGAAAAAAAATATATCGTTAAGGTTCATTGATTCTTTTCAATTTCTATCCCATTCTTTATCAAAACTCTCTGAAAGCTTAAAAGATGAACAATGTAAAGAAATAAAAAAAAATTCAATGATGAAGAAAAATTTAAACTTATTCGCCAAAAAGTGTATTTCCTTACAATTATATTGATGATTATTTAAAATTAGAAGAAACAACTTTACCTCAGAAAGAGCAATTTTATAATACTTTAACGGATGAGCACATCAGTGATGCAGAATATCAAAGAGCTGTAAAGGTTTGGCAATTGTTTAAATGTGAATCTCTTGGTCAATACTCCGACCTTTACTTACTCTCTGATACTTTACTTTTGGCAGATATTTTTGAAAATTTTAGAAGCACTTGTTTATCCACATATAAACTCGATCCATCTCATTTTTATACTTTTCCAGGTTTATACTGGGAGTCATCTCTGCGTTATACTGGAATAGAGTTAGAATTGTCAACAGATCCAGATATGATACACTTTTTCAAAAAAAGCGTTCGCGGTGGTGTGAGCTCTTGCATTTGTAGAAAATCTGAAGCTAATAATTCATTTCTTTTAAATTTTGATCCTTTAAAGCCAACTAAATACATAATTTATTATGATGCAACAAATTTGTATGATTATGCAATGTCAGAGCACATTCCAACGGGAGATTTTATTTGGTTAACAGATAAAGAAATCAACGATTTAAATATTATGAATATTTCTGAAAAATCTAATAAGGGATATGTTTTAGAAGTTGATTTAGAATATCCGACAAGTCTACATAGCTATCATAACGATTTTCCGTTTTGTCCTGAAAACTTTAAACCGCCAAATTCTAAATGCATTAAATTAATACCCAATTTAAATGATAAATCAAAATATGTTATTCACTATCAGTTATTAAAACAATGTTTGGAACATGGACTCAAGTTGACTAAAGTTGATAGAGTTTTACAGTTTTCTCAATCTGATTGGTTGAAAAAATATATAGACTTGAATTCAAGATTAAGAAATGATTCAAAGAATGAATTTGATCGTAATACTAACAAGTTGGCAAATAATAGTATTTATGGCAAGACTATGGAAAATGTTGATAGGAGAATTGACGTAAGACTTGTTACAGAGTGGGAAAAAAATAGAAGAAAAGATGGTGCTGAGAATTTAATTGCAAAACCATGTTTCAAGGACTTAACAATATTTTCTGAAAACTTGGTAGCTATTCAAATGCAAAAGATTCAAGTTACTTACAATAAACCAATATATGTAGGCTTCTCAATATTAGATATATCTAAAACTGTCATGTATGATTTCTTTTATAATTTTTTAAAACCCCTTTATCAGGAAAATATTTCACTTTTATACACCGATACCGATTCGTTCATTTTAGAAGTCACAACTCCAAATATTTATTCTGACATGATAAAAAATATTCACAAATTTGATACATCTAATTATGAATTTGGTAATATTCATGAAATGCCTATTACAAAGTCAGTTATAGGAAAATTCAAAGATGAATATGCTGGTGAACCCATTACTGCTTTCTTTGGTACTGGAGCAAAAGCATATTGTATTAAAACGGAAAATAGTTTAACAAAAAAAAGCAAAAGGTGTTAAGAAAAGTGCCATTAAAAATCAGTTGGATTTTATTCATTATAAAGATGTTGTTGAAAATCATTCTAAAACCTTTTGTTCAATGTATGTTTTTCGATCTAGACAACACACAATTTTCACCGAATTAATTAATAAATTGGCTTTGAGTTCTGAAGATGATAAGCGGTATAAAATTCCCTATAGTTTTAATACATTAGCTTGGGGACACCAAGATATTGCTTTGTATCAATGGAATGCAGAACATGAAGATTTAGATATATTTATGTAGATATTATAAGGTATTTAAATTTGTTGTTTTTGAAACCAAAGTTAGTCTTCATAAGCCTTTCACAAAATGTGCTTAGAAACTTTTGACAAAGAAATTGATAATAGTTATTTTAAAACATATGAAAAACGACTTTCCACTTTTAAGAAATGGAAAGGAAAATTGAGGCCAGAAGTGTTGGCTGGAGCTGGCTTTTACTATATTTCAACCAATGATATTTGTAAATGTTTTTATTGTGGTATTGAAATTTTTGATTGGTTAAGTTATGATGATCCTATTGTGGAGCATAAGAAATTTGCTACGAATTGTAATTTAAATAACTGTTTATGGAAAAATAGGAATCGAATAATTGTAACCATTCAAAATAAGTCTTCAAGCTACACATTTTATATAGTATTATTAATATCCTTATTTATGAACTTTTACATATCTTTAAATTAAGTATTTTATTGTTATTTTTTTACAACTGCTTTTGCTTTCGTGGTGAAAGTATCTGCTTAATGTTAATAAATTTGGAATATAATTATTAATTTGTTTCAATGACTATCAGTAGATCGCAATTCATTCTTCTTTATTTTATTTTCCAAAATGTTTTTTATGTTCATCATCCCCCTGGCGTAACACAGTGTGAAATATGTTTTTCTAATAAAACAGACGTCACTCTAAGTAAATATTGTAAATTTATGAAAATTGGATTAATTAACAATAGTACAATTAGTTGGATGGAACGAATAAATGGAGATGAAAATGCATATAAATTTTTTAAAATTTTGTTACATTATCCAAATCGATCTATTTTTGATACAAATTGGATCGAAAGGTTAGAGTTTAAAAATAATCAGTTACAAATTATAACCCCCAAACATACCAATTATTATGACGGATTCAAAAATTATTACTTTTCCATCATTAGTGTTACATTAAACTTTGCATTATTTTTATACATTACCATTTTAATTATTTATCTTTATTACAAATTTCAAACTGGAAATCTATTTTTTCATTAATCCATTTTAATCGAAACTTTAAAGAAAGTGGGGATGAGAATATTTAAGTACAAGAATAACGCAATATGTTTCAGTCTCGTTTAGTCATTATGAACAACGCCGTGGTTCACAAGCATTTAGAAACGCTTCTTAATTCAAAAATTTATTTTTTAAATAATTCTTTGTCAAAATTTGTTCTTGTTGGCATTAGTTTAAATGATTTTTCTCCAAAAATTGTAATTGGTGGAAAAACAGGATTTTTAATCGCACTAACCGAAGAAAATTGGAAAGACATTTGTGTTCATCAAGGAATTATTGTAAACAATTTCTACTTTCCTCAAGTTGATCAAACCAGTGTGAAGATAAACAACATTCATCTGCAGGTCCAGAAAACAAATGATATTCCTGTTCTGCAAATTACAAAAGGCCCACACTTCATATACTTAGGACAAGAGTCTTTGGACAATTTGTGGCGATTGAAGGAAATTATTGATTATAGATTATCTATAATTAAAAGGCAAGAATTCAATACATATTTCAAAATATTTCAAAATAATATTTCAGCTGATTGTGGTGACTTGTGTACGCATGTTTATAATATAATAAGTCCAACACAAAATCCTAACAGTGAAAATGTTTCAACTATGATGGAATTACTTGCTTTATATCCTGAAGAAATGGAAAACAAATTGAAGCAAAATGGAACAAAAAGAAAATATTACGAAGAAAACAATGAAAATGGATCAAAAAGAAAATATTACGAAGAAAACAATATATTTTCTGGAAGAGAACAATAAGGTGCATGTGCTAGTGAAGTGGAGCTTTGCTTACAGACAAGCCCGTAGGAGTAACTTTCAGATGTGGTACTTAGATAGACTCCGTTTTGAAAAAAGAATAAATGATTGTAAACTTATTCTAGATTCGATATTATCTGAGGAACATAGAAATAAAATATATTTGACACGTTTTAATAAAAATTGTATTTGATGTTTTACTTAATAAAATTTTAATTTCTCAAATGTGAATTTTATTTGAAATTAATTAGCACATAAGAGTAGGTACTTTTCAGACATTGTAATTTGTATCAGCTAAAGCATAAAGTGAGGAACAGAAATAAAACAAATTTAACTAAAATTTAATTTCAATTTAATTAAACAATATTTTTTTATCAATCCATGTATTATATTTTTTATCAAGTCCTAACCATTTTACATTTTTTGTTTCCTTTACTTCTCAAAATCTTCTCAATAAGACACACGTCGGTATGCTTTACTTTTAGTAATTCTTGCTTATAAAAACCACCCAGAATGTCCTGATTATCTTCGTCTTGAATTAAATATGTCCAGGGGTTTGTCATCTTAACTTCTTTAATGTGGAATATCTCATTTGACCAATTTGGTGTGTAACCTTTCGAAAATGCCTCTCGATGCTTGCTTATGCGTACGTGATTACCCACTTTAAACTTTGGAGATTTTATATCTAACGTTTTCGCATGAGTAAATGAAGATTTCAAGATTCTCTTTTCATTTGTTTTATTTATTTGTTTTGGCTTCATTCCTATTGAAGAATGTTTTGTATGGTTATATTCTTTTACAATATCCGCTAATATATTAAACCATTTGTAATTTCCTTGAATGCTAAATATTTTCCACATATTATTCTTTAAAGTCCTGTTCACTCTTTCTACTATACTCGCTTTCAAATTGGAAAACGTGCTATAATGGTTAATTCGAAATTGTTGCATCAAATTTTGAAAATTTACATTGAAAAACTCTCTCCCTCTGTCCGTTTGCAAGTTTTTTGGTGGAGTTTTTGCACTGATTAATATTTTTTTCATTGCCGCTGTTACGTCTTTTCCAGATTTAGATTTTACCGGTTCGGCCCAAACATACTTAGAAAATACATTTATGGTAATCAAGATATATTGAAATCCTATATTAAATTTGGCATAGGGTAACATTTCAACTAAATCAGCTTGAAAAAGATCATTTAGCCCTTTCACCACCACCCTTCTGCGTTTGTAGTTTTTGCTAGCAGGTTTATGTAATTCATTAACTAACTAACTAACTTGTTGTTTAACGGTTGACATGACAACAAACTTGTTTATTCAATTTAAAGGAAGTTCAATTTCTATGTTTTGTAATAATTCGAAATATAACTTTTATATGTTTTTTCCCATTCATTCAATTTATCAATTTGTATTGTATAACTTTTTTCATTTAAAACTTTACTAATTTTAGTAATCTCCCTTTCTAAAGCATTAAAGGAGTTTTTTATCTCTCCAGTTAAGAAAGTAGTTGATCTACTATCACTATTTTTGAATTCCTCCTCTGTTTTATTTAATTCTTGTTCTAATTTCTTAATTACACTAGACATTATCTTTCCAAAGGAAATATATTGTTGTTTTTCTTCCAAAGAGAGTTGGTCAATTGTTCTACTGTTAAGAATACTATTTTGATTTCTTTTTTTTTTATCATCTAACCTTTTTATAAAAGTTCTTAATTGTTTAATCTTTTCTTTGTGTTTTTCAATTATTACTTCTCTTATATTTATTTCCATTATTTTATTAATTTTGTTGATATCATCACTTAATTTTTTGTCTTCCTTTTTAACATGTTCATTTAAAAATTGCAAATCTTTACTTATTTGATTTAGCGTTAGCAACTGTTTATTAACGTTTTCAATTGAGGTATAACATACTTTAATTTGGTTTTCATACTTTAAAACATTTTCATCAAAAACCTTAAGCTTTTTAGCAAAGATTTCATTATTTATTTCATTTTCACCTAATCTTCTTTTTAAATTATTAATGTCACTTATTGCCTCTTGATTTTGTTTAATAAAATCTAACTTAAAATTGTTGAGAATTTTACTTTCAATATTTGAATAAATTGTATTTTACAAAGAAGCAGAATTTATTAATTGACGTTTTGAAATATGGCGTCCAAATTTATCAACTGTCATGTTGAGCTTTCATTAAACAATAAATATGATGATATTTAATAGCTGTTTTTATAGTATAACTTTATCTTCTCTTAATTATTCAATAATAGAGATAATCTCGTTACTATGAGCATTATTTCCCGCATAACTTGATGAAATTAATAAACTTAGCCTATCAACAATTTCGTTTACATTATTCCAGTATACATAGTCTGTATTTGATCTGTTTGTTTTCAAAATTAATCCCTTTCCTGTTGTTTTGGCTCTAGTTTTTCTAAACGGAGGTTTTGGTTTGTTAAATGCTGTAACTAATCTTTGCAAGGTTTTTGTCTTTGTAATCCCCTTTCTTAGTAAATATGGTCCTATTATTGTAACATATTTGTGTGATGTATTTCCTTGAACTTGTTCATTTGAATCAAAATTCCTACGATATACATTTGTTTTAGCTAGAATGTTCATGTAATTATCTAAATCTTCCTTCTTATAACCTTTCGGTTCTTTTTTGAAAAGCAATTCGTATAAACCTGGCGTGCCTGTGTATGTTATTCCTCCCACTTTAATGTCTTTTCCAATAATTTCTACCGCTATCTGTGTTAAACCAAAAGAAAACTTATCCGTTTCGAGGTCATGAACTATTCCATAATAATGGTCAAATTTATGTTGTGTATCTTTCACACCCTCATCAATATATGATCTGGGTAATTCATGAAAATCTGCTAAGTAATCTTCATATGACGGTGTACCAACATAGGTTTGAATTGTTTTTCTAGTTTGTTCCAATATGTCTGACAAGTTTAAATTTGTTGTTGTGTCACTAGAAGGATCTGAGGTTTCCGCTATAACAGTTGATGTCAATGGTTGTGCTACAGAAGAGGAAGAAGTGATACTACTGTCATCTAAAAATGTTGGTAGTTCTGTGGGGATTAACGGAGTTTTTCCTGTTTTCTGAATAGTTTTTGTCGGAGTTGATTTGTAGGTGTTTTGAATTCTTCATACTTTGAAACTCTTTCTTCTTTTAAATCGAATGGTTCGGATTTACCAATATTTAAAATTAGCTGTTTAAGAGGTTGTTTTATTGGTCTATAAGTTTGTTCTAATTCAGACTGAGCGGTAGAAGTAGCTAATTTCAAGCTTCGATATTTCTGCTTCACGGCTTGTCTCGATTTTATTCTCTAGCTAAACGTTTATCCATGCTGTACAAGTTTTAAATGAAATAAAACTGCAAATTTTTCACTTTTATAAATATATAAAGGAATCGAATTTACTCCTGTATCTGCCGTGATTTACTTCACAATCTTTGTCAATTACAAGAAAGCCATATGGATCCATCCAACAGTTAGCACAAATATTTTTAAACTGATCAAATGTCATATCGAATATACAGTGGTCGTTACTCAAACAGTCCTGTTTAAATAACATTAATAAGTTGGAATTTTGTCGAATTAGACGTTTAAGGATTGAGGAATATCCTTGAAAAAAAAAACAATCAGTCTATGCCTTCCATGCGTGAAATAGTCTCTAATAATAGATTGATTATGACAAGGAATATCGTCAAAAATGATAACGGAATTTGGCTTTATCTCATGAGGTGAAATAATGTTCTCATCGCTATCGTATCCAATTATTATCCAATTTTTTTCATAGGCTTTAACAACTTTCTTAAATATTCATATTTTGGTTGATCTAATGACTTTGAATAAACATAGACATTTTCAAACCTAATTCCATTAGGATGCTCGAGCAGTGTAAGCATAACGTTGGTTTTACCGCTACCACTGCAACCAACTATGAGTAATCTTTTTGAACCACCGCAAAATAAGTCACCATGCTTTCTCAACTGTTTACTTAAAATTTTTTCGTCATGACTATTTACTGGTAAAGAGAATTTTTGTTTTTCAATCCTCATTCTTAATCACACTAGTAAATATTTTTAGCTGTAAAAGTATTTATACCAGAAAAATGTCAACGTGTTTTTAGTATAAAAAGAACTTCAATTACTGTGGGTCGGCATAAGTTGAAAAAAACTATCAAAAGACGTAATAGAAAAGGCTCTGGTTTAGTAAATAAATTAATTAATAAACTACCCTTCGAAGTTCATATACCAAGATATAATTATTGTGGTCCAGGCACGAACTTGGAGAAAAGATTAACTAGGTGACGTTGGTATAAATCCATTGGATTCCGCTTGTAAAGAACACGATATATCATACTCTCAGACTGAAGATTTATCAAGAAGACACATATCTGAACAAATATTAGAAAAAAAAGCCTGGGATAGGATAAAAGTGAAAAAATGAAAAAAGAAAATTCGGTTTGGGATTTAAAGATAAAAAAGGGGGTAAACTTAAATCGAGAAAAAAACGTATCATTCGAACACCCAAAAAAGTTGGAGGATTTCTACCTCTTTTGTTTCCCATTCTTGGCGCCCTGGATGCACTAGGTGGAGACGCGGCAGGAATTGCTAAGGCAGTAAATGATGCTAAAGCAGCTAAACTGCAACTAGAAGAAATACATAGGCATAATATTGCAATGGAAAATGCTTCTAAAGAAGGCAAAGGATTATATATTAGACCATATAAAGGAAAGGGACTATTTATTAGACCTTATAAAGGAGGATCCGTCAAAATGAAAGCAATCAGACAAAAAAAAACTCAAAATAAGTTTTCCAAAAAGAGCACTTACGAACAATGATATTATTAAATATGTAAAGCTGTTAAAAATAACTGGCTTTAGAGATGTTTTTATGCTCGATGAACTTCCAAAAAAAATTAATCTGAAAGAGTGTGGTATTGTAAATTTGGATAAAAAACAAAATAAAGGATCTCATTGGACTGCTTATATTAAAAATAACAAAAATGTAATATATTTTGATAGTTATGGAAATTTAAAACCACCTTTTGAACTTCTCAAATATTTTAATTCGAATGGCAAAGTGGATGTATTTTATACTTATGAAAACAAACAAAAATTTAATTCATATAACAGTGGTCAACTATCCCTAAAATTTTTACAAAAAAATATATAAACTCATTATTTGTTATATTTCATTCGTAAATAAAGTGCAATGTCCACTACAATTGCCATATCAGGAAACAGTTCTGTTTTGTCTGCTGATTTTAATCCGCCCATATATTTAGAGGATGGAAAACAATATTACCTGGGTTTAGCTGATTTTGAAACGTTTATGACTATTCCCAATATAAAAGAAGGATATAATAAATTTTATATAGATAATAAAGTAATTGTTATTCCCGACGGAACTTATGACATTACAGATATAGAAACATACATAAGAGAAAGTATAGAAGATTTATTTCCGAATGAAATAATTTTTTTCTTTTAAAAGCAAATGTTAACACTCTAAAAACTTTTTTAATGTGTAGTAGAAAAATTGATTTTACAAAGGAAGATTCGATAGGAGAGGAAGAATCAGATAATGTTGCAAAAATAACTAAGGTGAATGCTATTTGTATTGATTGTAATATTTGTGTCGGTTCTTACAATAATGGTAAACCTGTTCATATTATTCACCAGTTTTATCCAACTGTAGCTCCAGGCTATAAAATAGTGGAATCTCCATAGCCCATTTTGTATTTTCCAGTTAGCGTCAAAGCAAATAACAAAATAACCGTTAAAATAGTTGATCAAGACGGAGAACTTATCAGTTTTAGAGGAGAAACTATAACAGTAAGGTTACATTTAGAAGCTAGTGACATATAAAATGGTTGTTAGATATAATAAAGCCCTTGGAATTAGCCTTGCACTTACCACTATCAACAAAGAAAAAGACTAAACAACAGTTCAGTATCAAATCCAACACCAACAAGTTAAGACTAGATAATCGTAAATTTTTCACATCTTTGGGTTTCACTGTTTTAAAAAAATGAACATATTAAACGTAAACGAAAAGCTTTGTGTAGACAATTCCATCGTTAGTTCAGAGCTTCACACATATCAACCATGTATTTCTTCAAAATTCAATTACAATGATGAAATAAGGATCCCAATTCAAGAACTCGATGCTTACACTCTACCATCAGATAGTTTACTTTATATCGAAGGAAAATTAACTAATACATAAGATAAATATAAGAAAGAATTGCTATTTATTAACAATGGTATAGCCTTTTTGTTCAGAGAAATCCGCTATGAACTAAACGGAATTACTATAGATTCACTAAGAAATGTTGGATTAGCATCAACCTTAAAAAGCTACCTTTCCCACAATACCAACGAAAGTTTAAAACTGGAAAATGCAGGTTGGTTTCCACATCGAAAAGAAGGTGATAAAATTTTAGTTGATAATGATGGAAAATTCTCCGTATCCATACCACTAAAAATGCTTTTAGGATTTTTTGAGGATTACAGAAAAATTATTATGAATATGAAACAGGAATTAGTTCTTATTAGATCAACTGATGATTTAGATGGTGTTATTTTCAAAGAAGATCTGGCACACCTTGTTAGTGCTCCTGACACTCCATTGGTTACTAAAATTTATTGGAAAGTTCCTCACATTCTAGTTGATATGCCACAACAACTTGCTCTATCAAAAATATTAGAATCAAATAAAGATATATTGATAGGATTTAGGAGTTGGGAACTTGTTGAATATTCTTCTCTAACCGAAACAACCCGTCACACATGGCCGGTAAAAACAACTAGTAAACTAGAAGCTCCTCGTCATGTTGTGATTGGCTTTCAAGAAAACAGAAAAGGGAAAACTGCTAAAGATATGAGTAAATTTGACAATATTACCTTGTCATATATTAGAGTATTTTTAAATTCTGAAAGATATCCTTATCACGAGTTGTACTTAAATTTCCAAGAAAACAAATTTTCTGCTTTATACGAAATATTTGCCAACTTTAGACAGTCTTACTATGGTGTTCCAAATGAACCGATTTTTAATTCTGAACAATTCAAAAACATTAGTCTTATTACACATATTGATTGCTCCCATCAAAAAGAAACAATTCAAACGGGATCCGTAGTAATGAGAATTGAATTTGAGACACACAATGCAATTAAAAAAGATACTTCTGCTTATTGTCTTATTTTACATGACAAATTATTTAGCTACAACCCTCTTACTAAAATTGTGAAACAATTATAAACTTTATCCCCACTCTTTTCATACTTCGATTTAATTTAAAGGCATTTTCAAAAGCTTTTAGTTTTAGTCATGACATCAAAACTACAACAAATTGAAAAATTTATTTTTAAAATTAATCAACTGAAAGAAGAAATTGCAAATTATTCAAGTAAAAAAATTCTCATTAAAAAATTTGCTGCTTTGAAAATATAAGATTGGTTATGGATATTCAAGAATTCAAGGATGAAAAAAATAAATTTATACCAAAAGAGCTTGCAGCTTTTGATGGTTATGAAATGACTCATTACATTTTTAAAAAGCCTTTTCCAATGGAGTTTCTTTCACCTGATTGTCACAAGCAGGCGGTATCGCTAATGAAACATCATTATTTACATTGGAATCATTGTATACATTGGAATAATGGATTTACTCCATTACATCATTTCCCAAAAATAATTGAAACACTTACGAAGAAAGCAGATTTTGTTTTTGTAAAAGGAACCGAAAAAAAGGATTTTATAGAGAAATATTCTAAAAAGCCTATGATTGAAATAGATGAACAACCAGCGCTAAAGCTAATGGAACCAAAATGCTTCTATCATTCAAAATCACCTTGTATGTGTGCTTTGACAAATGTGTTATTTTTATATGACAATTGTTTTATGAATGAATAAAAATATAAAAAAACTTAATTACATTTTTATTTTGCACTAACTAACCATGATTTAATACACTAATTAAATTAATACTAATTTTCTAAATTTATTTAAAAGTTCATACTCATTTTTATATTTTAAATAATCATTACAAAATTTAGCAGCTAATTTACATTGTTCCATTCGATCTATATTCTTAACGTATGCTGACAAATCTTGTGCCTCTGCGTCTTCTTCTCCTACATTTGATAAATATTGGAAGTATGCAGCAGATATAATAAACTCTTTATACATTTCAGTAACCACCTGCTCCATTGTGAATATCATTAAATTTATTCTTCAATCTCAATTTCTTGAAGAATAGTATCCTCGTCAATAAATTGCTTCAAGTCTTTTAAATAGTAACCAAAGCCAATATCTTTTAGATCTCGAATAAGTTGAAAAACATTTAATGTTTCAAAGCATTTGTTGCAACAGAGGGCAGCCTTTACGAATTCCGC